>JADGIP010000410.1:0-18381 GCA_016618355.2 Astraeus odoratus | reverse complement strand
TATATATATATATGGTCACATAAACATGTTACTCAGTACTGGTGCAGTTACTCCGGAGTCCGTAACTACATCGGTTGGACGCAATGAGTGTCCCGAAGTATGCGCATTCAGCGCGAGATCCAAGCTTTCGTCCTAAAACACTGAATCATACACAGTTGGCTGTAAGGGCCGTACCGGCTCTTTTTCTTCCTTTATTGGTGCTGTGGTGTGCACTGTTACCAACACGGACCCCACCCTCGGACCAGCTTCTCAACGCGGTTGCCCAGTGCGCACGTCTTGCCCAAAAACCAGGACCACCCCCTCACTTCAATTTCCGTACGCACTCGAATCGCTTTGATAATGATACACCAGCGACTCTTATCAGACACGGAAGAATATGGACCGGCATGGAAAACGGGACGGAAGTGATACACGGAGATATTCTGCTCGAGAAGGGACTCATCACAGCTGTCGGGAATGTAAACGAACTTCTTCAAAATCGCAAGGACTTGGAAGTTATTGATGCCCATAATGCATGGATTACTCCTGGTATCATTGACATGCACTCTCATATGGGAGCTGATTCGCTGCCTAAATTAAGTGGATCCGAAGATTACTATTCTCCAAATGCACCCGTCGCACCATGGGTACGCATTTTGGATGGACTGAATACGCATGATCTGTCGTATGATCTGTCGATTGGCGGAGGTGTCACGACGGCAATTATACTGCCTGGCTCTGCAGGGGCGATAGGTATTCACTGCAGCCATTACGGCAAAGTTTTAGATGCTGAGACGGACATATAGGCGGAGAAGCTTTTCCAATCAAGTTGCGCAAAACAAAGGAGAACAGCCCATCCTCTATGCTCGTCGAGCCTCCTGTTGGTATCAACACCACCTTTCCATATGAGTACGACAAGCCACGGTGGCGTCACTTAAAGTGAGTACAAGATCGTCTCAGTGTACATTCCCTCCATTGAACCAATACCAGACAAGCATGCGGTACGACTTTATATAACGTCTATGTTTCCTTGTGACCACTTGGTTATGCAGGTGAAAACCCTGGTAAATCTTATACATCCATCGTTACTGCAATACATAATGATGGTTTCATAGTTGCACAATTTGACATGTCGCGCATGGATGTTGCGTGGGCCTTTCGTGAAGCGTATGAAAACCCATATCACATATATTGACCCAATGGTCTAATGGACAGAACAGTTATGAAAAGGCGCGGAAGATGAAGGAGTCCCAAGATGCGTTTTGTTCAAAGATTTTTCACGGCGAAAGGGAGCTTGGAGACTTCCCAGAAGACTCTCAATGGGAAATGTTGGTGGACGTCCTTCGTGGCAAAGTCAAGGTAGTGTCCTTTGCCATGTGCTCAGTGTTCAACATTCGATTAATGACACCGCTAGGTTCACACGCACTGTTACGAGGCAGTAGATTTCGATCAACTGATACGGGTAAGCACCATGGTTTGGATGTCTTGGCGAATACAACGATGACTCTGATTTTTCATGGCAGTTATCAGAAGAATTCCAATTTCCTATCGCTTCCGTACACCACGCGAGTGAAGCGTACCTAGTTCCACACTTGTTGAAACGGGCGTATGGTCGGTTGACTGGCTGCCTTTATACCAACCACTCACTGTGTATCATGGTATATAGGGCCTAAACCTGCGGTTGCGTTGTTTGCTAGCCAGGCGAGGTCCGCTACCTCTAGTTCCTCTTCGCTTTAATCTGACGAGAACATGTGTCTAGGTACAAGCGAGAAGCATACCGCGGCTCCGAGTATGCACCACAAATTTTGGCTCAGTACGGTTTCGATATCGTGATGAAGGTCTGCAGTTGGTTTTACTTAGAGGCCCTCTATGGTGCACTGAAGCAGCTTAGAGTGACCACCCAGTTTTGAATTCTCGCCACTTGCTGTTCGAAGCTCAGCAAGCTCACTACTACGGACTTCCCGATAACCTAGCCATCGCTTCTGTGACCAGTACCCCAGCCCGCGTGCTGGGTCTTGACCACCGCATCGGTTACATCAGAAATGGTAACTTTTAAAATATTTTACGTGTGGAACATTTCCCTGATCAGACTACTTCGTAGGATGGGATGCTGGTAGGTTTGGATTCTATGAAGGCTTGGTGATACCTCTTGACTATCCGTTTGGTGCTGGTAGATCTCGTGGTCTGGGATAGCCACCCACTTGCCATCGGCGCCACCCCGGTCTATGTCTATATTGACGGGATTGCCCAATTGTCTTCTGCACATGTGTCGCTGAAGCCATCGTCTCACCAGGAAGCACCGTTGGTACCCGATTTTAGTAGAGATGCCGCGGCCGTTGTAGATCACAGTGGCCTACCACCTCTTGAGCCAAAGAAAAGGATTACTGGGCAGATCCTCTTCACCAACGTCTCAGCTGTCTTCAACCGTCACGGCGATGAGGTGTCAAATATAGCATCGTCCAGCGAGCAAGGATTGCTAGTGTTAGTGGAAAACGGATACGTTCAGTGTGTGGGAACGGTGCACTCCTGTCCAGTTTCCGATGGTCGCATCGAAACTATTGATTTGAAGGGGGGAACTGTGACACCCGGCCTCGTTTCGTTTGGTGCCCCTCTTGGGATAGCAGAAATCCTTTCGGAAGACTCGACGAAAGACGGCAAAGCCCCAGATCCATTTATGGCGCACCTATCCTCTGGATTAGGTGATAGCCGTGCTATGATGCGTGCTGTCGATGGCCTCCGCTTTGGCGGCAGAGATGCTCTGTAAGCGACATGGTACCCTCGACCGGGAAGAGTCTTTTTGACAGGTTCATAGTCTGGCGTATCGTTCTGGGGTGACGAATGCCATCACGGCTCCCACTCACGGGGGCCTCATTGGAGGGCTCAGCACGCACTTCTCTCTTAGTGCTGCAGACGCACTAAGACCAGGCGCTATTATTCGAGACGTTGCTGCACTGCATGTTGCTGTGTTACATGCTATGGGATCCCACAGTATAAGTACTCAAATATCTGCTCTGCGACAGCTCTTAGTGCCGAGCGATGGTTCCGATAATGATATTCTCTCTGAAGTTAGGAAGGTGGGTTTGCTTTCAGCCGTACTACCTATGCAAGTGAATCACCGCTGGCATGTCACAGGGCCACATACCGCTGGTGATTGAAGCCCACAGTGCCGATGTCATAGCTGCACTCATTCGCTTGAAGGAAGAAGTGGAGTCCAGGGTTGGGGTCACTATCAAAATGACCATTACTGGCGCCTCTGAGGCGCACCTTCTTGCCACGGATCTCTCCCGGGCAGGAGTTGGTGTTATTCTTAAACCTGGCCGTTCTATTCCACTCACGTGGGAGAACAGGAGAACGTGAGTGTTGACAACCGCCCCGCTGGCAAAGCAGTGATCCTTATTCATATAACAGGTTGCCAGGTCCTCCCTTCACAGACCGCAGCGCGATCTCGAAGTTATTGGCACATAATATTACCGTGGGCATCGGGGTGGTGGAATCCTGGGAGGCTCGTAATACTCGGTTTGAATTAATTTGGGTTGGTTTCTCTACCCCCTCCGGATAACATGAAGTGACTTTTATTAAGGCTGCGTTGGAGGCTGGAGAGTCCATCACTTCCAGCCAAGCGATCAGCCTCGCCTCTTCTAATATCGAAAAGTTATTGACAGGATCTGTTGGACCTCCTGAAATAGCAGATCTCGTCGCCATGGAGGGGGGTGGGATGCTCGACTTGGAAAGCAGGGTAGTTGCGATCATCTCACCCCTTCAGCATTCTGTCGACGTTTTATGAGCAGACGATGCTGGAACACTAGCCAGGACGAGAGGCCCACTTCTGTAGAGTTTGCTTTATGGTCCATAAGCGTTGACACGTGTTCCATTCACCGGAACAAACTCAACTTCGAGACTAGAGACGAGTAAACACTGCTACATATGTCTAACTATATTACAGGGGCGAACGTCGCTGGGTATGTCTGTAGATTACTGGGTCCATTAAATACGCAAGAACTTCGAAAGAGTGACATTAAGATATTCCGATGTGTACGGCTATCAGCATAATCAGTAAAGCTTGATTTGAAGGTTGGTTGTGTTCATCAATTGTTGGTGGTCTATTAAGTAACAGCGAAAGCAAGTGAAGTGATAAATGATGGGAGTGCAGGGACTTATTAATCCCGGGTCAAATGATGGTCACACGGAACTGTGCAAGGAATGGCCTCGCGGGGGGAGCTGTCAAGACTAGGAAGGGCGGGTAGTATGGAAGTGGCCTTAAGTCCAGTCGTATAGGTGCTGTGCTCCTCTATTGACATGGGGGACGAATTTTCGGGGTATGATTGATTGAAAGCGGAGTTGCGGGAGATGGTCTGCTCTGGCATCGGATGTCCCGATGGACCTGCTTCTGTAACCGGGTTTCCTTTCTCCAGTGACGAGGTATCAGAAAGTGGAAGTGAGTTGCCTCTAGAAAAGTGAGATGTCCACAAGCTGAGGAGTATGCTGGCGAACACGACAACAACCGCGATGGACACAAAAACAGCGACGACAATTCCAATAACCACACGAGCAATGGCACCCAGGCCGATCGGCTCGATGAAGGCGACAAGTAAGCCAGTACATAACACCCTTGTACTGGCTAAATATGTCTGGAGAATCTGTGTGCCTCTGGTTTTGTACGGGCGGAAGGTAAGAAGCATAGCGAGCAACGACGCTTCGACCACCAGAATGATTACGATTTGCACCACGCCATTGTCATGGGCGAATGCTGTGAGGGCGGCTTTGATGAAGGTAGTAGTGATCACAAGTAAGCAGAGATAGTACCGCGTGGGACAATGCAATGCAATCAAGGGCCCAATGGAAATCAGGTAGTGAGGCTGGCTGTCAGGGGAAGGTAGCTTCTTGTAAAGCGCGAAACGGACCATCGCAAACGCGCAGTACAGAAGATATCCGACTACAACCAGGAATGATACCACAGCAAAAAGGGTCGAGAGCCAGGAATCTTTGAGGGTCCACTGATACATAGCAAAAATTGTCACAGGTGCTGAGGCAAGGAGAACCTATTGCATTGTTCTTAAACGGCATCCTGCTAAGTGGGCTAACCGACATACCGCACGTTGGAGCCAAGCCTGAGCCACCACCATGTATTGTTGCCGTAGCTTTACGAGATTGTACGATTTCGAACAATTTCGAGAGCTGGCAAATACCAGTATGCCATATCCGATAATAAGAACGGCAAGTAAAATGGAGAAAACCACCAGCGCGACCAGAAATATCGTCATAAATGCATTTGCTGTAGCAATCCCGAGATAATTGACATATATGGGGATCCCAGCTTGTAGGACGTTAGAAGACGAGGAAGTCACTAGTTGCACAGCACCTGCAGTATCTAGCTGCTTCATGCCTAGTACCGCTGATGTGTTTGCGTTCAGTGAATTCTTTTGGCCTATCTCCAAAAGCTGAGATCCCACGGGGGTAGAGATTGTATATGCATTATAAGGGCTGAGTTTCCTGTTGACAAGAGCGACGGCAGAGCCTCCGGATGCATCGGCCATGGTACCACCAGTGAGATGACGCATGTTGTTAATCGCGATTTGAATGGGGGAATTTGCAGACGCTGAAAGTAGTCCCATTGACCATGCAAAATTTGTTGCGAAAGCCAAGTACACAGAAGAATAATTGAGGTCAAGGAGTGCCGTAGAAGCTGCCCACTGGTAAAGATAGAGGAGGTCCAGAAAGCGGAATGGAATGAGACTCTCTTGTGAGATCGAAAACCAGACGGCGGAACAAAGGGCAAACAGTCCCATGCCAGCCGTTGTCCACTCGACTGCTCGCTGATGGGCTGACCATCCATTTGATAGTGTCGCTTGAACGCAGGCTTTCAGTACACCCGTACCCACTTCGGTTAACGTCAACTGAGCGTAACTACGGGCCAGTGAGGAAACGCAAACGCCACTAATGATAAGCACTTACGCCTCGAGGTCCGGTATCTTAAACGCAATGTCAGGAATCATCTGATCTACCCCTAACGAGGATGGTAGGGGGATCGTATCTGAACCACTAAAGTTGTACGTCGGAAGCGGACACAAAGCTCCATTGAATAAGGAGCATAAATCGATAGTGAAGTTGACGGGGTGCATCCCGTATACGTTCAGCATGATATTGGCCGAGACATTCACATTAGGTTGCTAAGTTTTATCGTCACGATAGCCTATGACAAACGAGTGGCTCAAGGATGGACGCACCACGCTTGCTGCTGAGATGTTGAACCATACAGAAGAGTTCTTCTGGAAGTACGTCACCTCAAACTGTTGGATGAGGAGAGCGTCTGGTTCTGAACAGTAAGTGACAGATGAGGTAACTTGCGAATGGCTGGCATCAGGACTTTTGCAATGGGACGACGGGAGACTTACAAAGAGAATCAACATGGCCAAAAACTATGGATGAAAAGGCAAGAAGTAATAGCAAAATGTGTCGCAACCGGGCGACAAAGGCAGACATGAAAGGTGTTGAGAGGTGGTCGCAGACCGAATGGAAGAGCTATTATCAAACTTGAGTGAGACAGACTATTTGTATGGGGGACTTGGTAGCTTGGCCAGTGCCCGCTGCGAATGCGTGTTTAGTGCATGTTAATTGTCTTAATTTTCGCAACGCCTTCCATTGTTTCCATCTTTGGAATACAACGAACGCTCCACACAAATCGGCATTACGTCACCTATACCACCTGGATGCCACATGTACTTGAGGATGGATTCCTGAGTTCCGTTAGGAAATGATGCGCGATGGTCCGGCTTCCATAGGGTTGTGGGAATTGGCATGAGCGTGAGAGATCTAAGTCTTGCGTGAGCCTGTTGTTATTATCGCGAAAACGTCACGAGGGGTCTTGGGAGATCTAACCACATCGCAAGAAATAGATTTATAAGGCAGTTCAGTGCTGTCTTCGCGATGTGGTTAGCAGTAATTGCTTCGGGGCCAGAGTCTTTTCCGTGACATTTTCGCGATAATAACAACAGATTCACGCAAGACTTAGATCTCTCACGCTCATGCCGACCCCTCCCCTATGGAAAGCCGGACCATCGCGCTTCATTTCCCAACTTCGTCCAGCGGAATTCAGGAATCCATCCTTAATTGATGGCTACTAACATCACCTTTCATCCCGGTGAGATGTTTTATCATCTGCCATCCTTTTCAGTAGCCTGATTGTTGATAGGCTCTGTCAGTGCTGGCGAGCGATCGGAGTTATTGAAGCAAAGAGGAATTACCATCTGGTTGACTGGCCTCAGTGCTAGTGGCAAGGTCACATATCCGTCTTGGGTCAACACGGCAGATACTCAATTCTAACACTAGTCCACTATTGCCTGTGCTCTTGAGCAAACTCTGTTGCACAGGGGCAAGTTTGCATACCGCCTAGACGGAGATAACATCCGGTTTGGTCTCAACAAAGACCTCGGCTTCGATGGCAACTCACGAGTAGAAAACATTAGGCGAATAGGAGAGGCAAGCACTGCGTTCGGGTACTTTTCCATCCCGCGCGTTGACATAGCCCGTGGCATTTTTCCGCCCTTGATCTGTCCAGGTTGCCAAATTATTCACAGATGCAAGCTGCATCACTATCGTTGCTTTTATATCACCCCATCGGGCAGACCGGCAAACGGCTCGCGAACTTCATGAAGCAGCGAAGCTGGGCTTCATGGAAGTCTTCGTAGACGCACCGCTTAGTGTGGTAGAGCAGCGCGATCCCAAGGGTTTATACAGGAAGGCTCGTGCGGGAGAAATTAAAGGTTATAATGCTATCCACCATAGACACATTACAGTGCCTTACATTGGTCACCAGAATTTACAGGGGTATCTTCACCCTACGAACCGCCTGAAAATCCGGACCTCCACCTGAAAACCGACGAGTGCGATGTGACGCAGGCTGTCGAAGCCATAACCGAATACCTCGTAACCCATGGCTACCTGTAGAAGGGACCAAGTATTGGAACAATTATAAACATTTGCAACCGTAGAAAGTAACTAGCCCAGTACATGGTGTTTAGTTGTAAGACGATAAATACGTAAAGCCTACACTTGGTTCATCTTGTTTCTCCGTGGTGGTATCTTTATCCGGCTGGTCAAGAAAGGTTGCAAATCCAACTTCAACAACGGCGAGCCATTTCGTCAGGTCATCTACTGTTCGGGCTAAATGAGCGTTAGTGGCCTCATGAGACCCAACAAGAGAGGAAAAGTCAAGCGGTCGGACAGTAGGACCTATGAAGGTGGACACCGATGTCTCAGAGGTGAGGGAACGCGAAGCACTATGCGAAGATCTAGCTTTGGTGTGACAGTCAGGACGTGAAGGTGAGTTACTTCTCGGATTCGGAAGTGAAATTGTCGATGCATTACTTGATGAGCTGCTACTTCTCTCGCGTGCAACAAAAGGTTTGATCGGAGGTATAAGAGGAGAAGTTGGGATACTCTCCATAACAGCTACAGACGATTGACGATGGAGGCTAGGTTTCCTAGCGACCAACTCCCCTGAAGGCGGACTCTGGGTAGGTGAAACCTCATCGTGGGTTTTTAGATTTGGATTATGAGTAGGGATTGAAGGAGTTTTCTTGATAGCAGCGCTCGAAGGAGATGGGAATTGGAAGTCATGCGTTGGCTTGCGTTGAGCACTACGTCCTATAGCTGGCGGAGATGACACTGGGACGGACGGGATGGAGCCCAGGGTGTCTTCCTGGGGGCCCGACAGAAACGACTCATCATCGAAGAGAGCCCGTAATGATGTTGGTAAGCGAGTCGCTGTGGGTCGCACTGTAGATGCGATTTCGGATTGGTCACCTGCATCCGGAGAAAGATGGACATCGTCTTCGGCGGTTGACGATATAATAATCTGATTTTTGATTGTGTCAAATTCCCACAGTTCTTCGTCCTGCTCCATAATCCTCTCCAGACTACCAATAGCATTAGCACCTGCTCCAGCCATAGGGCTAATACGCACTCTCTCTTCTCATCATTTTCCCAGTCGAGGGGCTCCGCGAGACTGACTCGCAGCCCACCTTTTTGCGCCCACGTCTCATATTTATGGATAAGCTCTTTCAATATAGACACGTTTACTTTAGAGGCAGATTTAATCCATTTCGTTTTTGCAAGTTCATCTGCCGTGAGGCGCTATTCTGTGGTGTCAGCGAAGACAAGTTTGCAAATTTAATTCACATACATCTTGTGGAGACTCTCGGAGACAATGAAAGACGAAATCACGCATGTCTTTACTCCCGTCCCCGTCTCCTAGACGTGGGGGTTTAGCACGCGTGATTAGCTGCATGACCTTGATGGCATCTCTCAAGTCAGAGTGCGGGGGTGCCCCTTTTGCCATCTCGTACACCAGGATGCCTAAACTCCAAATATCTGCCTTGCTGTCGTACACAGGAGTGGGCTGAGCCACTTCTGGTGCCATCCAATTGGGGGTACCCATCAGTGTATTTCGCTTGCTTGTGGTGCTAGCAGACAGAGCGGACACGCCAAAGTCGCATATCATTACCTTCCCGGCAGCAGTGATGAGTATGTTTGCTGCCTTGATGTCACGGTGTATAATGGCGGATTTATGGAGATAGCTGAGTCCTACAAGCACTTCCCGAATGATAACCACTATGAATCGTTCCTCCAGGACGCCGTCCGTTAAAGTTTGCATAAGAGTACGAACGCTTCCTCCCTGGGCGAACTCCATTGCAATCCAGACACGGGGTCCGTCCAGATAACAGCCATAATACTTTGTAACGTTCGGGGCATCACGTAACTGGGTCAATAGCGCTACTTCGCGCTGAATGGCTTCGACGTCGTCGTCGGCAGTGTCCAGGTTAATGATCTTAAGAGCCACAATGTTCCCCGAAGGTACATGGATGCCTTTATGGACAGAGCCATATGCACCCTTACCAACGGTTTCAAGACGCCGAAAGAGCTGATGCACGTTAGCCTGCACCATGGCAGGGAGAGTAGGTGTTGGTGATGCCGCCGTGCTTCAGGTTGTCAAGAATGAGTTGGAATTACATAGCAATAATGATCGGTACTGGACATACGTAATTTACGTAATATCATCGATGAGTACAACTGGCTATGTAGGAGTGTATGTACGAGGCAGTGATCACTCGATCGTCGTTTCGACACTGGCAATCATGGACTTCAGTGTTACACCCATCCAGCCAGTCACTCTCGAGTTTCTTGCTGTCGTACTGGCTGGCTTCGGAAATGAGTGAGTGCGAACGTCAGAGCTTGTCCGTGTCTGACCTGTTCTAGGCTTACCCCGCTGACCGGCGACCTGGGTAGTGAACCAGTTCCAAAGGCTCTGCTTCCGATTGCCAATAAACCAATGATCGACTACGTACTCTCCTGGGTAGAACAGTCTGGTATACAAGGTGCGTCATTTTACGCTTCAACAGGTCATCGCGTATGTGAACATATATGCATCAGACGTTTTACTCTTATGCCCTTCATCCCACCGACCTTCCATTGCACATTTCATACACTCTGCGTCACCCGCTACTTCATCTTCTATGCGAATAGATCTGCAGACGTTCGATGTCTCACAGGGCCTGAGTTCAGGGACGTGCTCTATTCTCAAACACTTTTCAGCCCGTATTAAAGGAGATTTTGTGTTACTCCCTTGCGATTTCGTACCACCACCGTCTCTCCCCCTTTCTAGGCTTCTGGACAAGTTCCGCACTGAGGTGATGGCTGACGGTGCCATTGTAACCACATGTTGGTTCGAGATGTCCTTGGAGAAAACTGCTGCTCCCGAAGAATGGAGGATGTCTTCCCGATCAACTGCTATTGCATGGGACGACTCTACCGGAGCGTTGTTATACGTAGACAATCCCGATGATACCGACCGCAATCCAGATGAGTTAGAAATCCGGATGAGTTTGTTGTCTCGTTACCCACGAATAAAGTTCTCCTCCAAGTTACAAGATTCCCATGTCTACGTCTGTAAACGGGGAATCTTAGATCTTCTGCAGCAGAAAACAGAACTTGATTCTTTCAGAGAAGATTTTCTTCCGTGGTTGTGCAAACTACAATACCAGAAAGTCCGATATATGAAGTACGGTGACAGTAAGTCTGTTATAAGTTTGTATTTTGGGATGCTAATCAGGTGTCAGTAGCCTTTGGAAGCACCGCGCACTCTCCATTTCAGCCACCAAGTGAAGAGAAAGAAAATCAACCAATGGCTAAGATGTTGCGAGTGGGCCTTGTTATCCATCGGGCCAACGAGGGGGGTTGCTTTCGTACCAACAATTTGCCCGCATATCTGGAAGCAAATCGACATGTGAGATCTCCAAAGTTGTGACCGAGCTATTCTAACTTTTGCATAGTTCATCGGTGATGTGCCCTACATCCTACCCTCTGACCCCCAAAGGCGGTCACTTATCGATGCCAAAGCATTGATTTCGTCAGATTCCATGGTTGGAGACTTTACCAGGGTTGATGAGAGGGCTACTATCAAGAGATCTATCATTGGGAAGCATTGCATCATTTCCAAAACGGTTAAAATTGTGGGGTGTATACTCCTGGATCACTGTGTCATCGCTGAGGGGTGAGTTCTGCTTTGGAGTGATGTATTATGGCATGATAAAATTTTCTACATAGTGCTAAGTTGGAGGGTTCGATACTAGGAAAGAATACTACCGTCGGACGGATGGCCGAACTCGTGCGATGCGTCACGCAGGGTGGTTACGAAGTGAAGGAAAATGGTCAGTTCGGTCTATTACCTTCTATGTGAACTGTAATGTCTAAAAATGCGACTTACAGAGAGCTACCAGAATGAAAAACTCGACGTTTCAGAATGGGGAGCACAGTCTGATGGTTTAGATGAAGCGGTGTCACACGGTAGTGCGGAAGAATGACGTGTTCACACTCATCCCCATTACTTTCACTGCTACTACAGTACCGCGTTGGTTAGAGTCATACAGTGGCTACAACACGCTCCACTTATTATATACCAGTACGGTCTGTTACTAGATTCATTGTTGTATTCGATGGCATAACAGTGGTACAACATCAATGTGCTCGCTGTGAGGAGTGGTCTGCCATCTGATTCCCAAGACCCTGTGCAAATCGAGAGCCCCTACCGCGAATGCCACCTATTAATATCTGTTAGTGTAAGCTCGTACAAAATGATATTATTGCTTACCCCGCAGGCTACCTCTCGTACGATTTCCACGGCGCTCTTGGGCTTGTTCTCCTCGCTTTTCACCTTTGGTGTCACCTCGGTCACCCCACCCACTCGTGCCACCAAGTTTGGTATCCAGAGCCTTCTCGCTTTGCTCTACCATCGTGCTAATCTTCTCCGAGAGGAGCTGGGAAAGTTGCTGAGACCGAGAGTGCTCGACACGGTGGAATATAACAACACCGCTGGATTGATCCAACGAAGCAGTCAGCTCTTCGTTCCAAATCATTTTCGAAATCATAGAGGTGACCGTTCGCAATGGCAACGAAAACGTCCGAGAGAGCAATGACAATGAAAGAGTGCTATAATACGCAGCATATGTGAACAGATATGTCCTAAGACCCTGTTCCTGGATCCGCCTGTAAACGCACTGTTTAGCGTCGGGGGCCGCCTGCAGTTATGCACCTACTTGGCCAACATTTCTTTGACGGATGCTACCTCGGGCATCAAACTCCAGATCTTGATACCCTGTATAAGATCACGGCATTTTTCCCATTCACCGTCTTGAAGTGCTCTGCTCGCCTGCATAATGTGGTCACGCGTGCTCTCTGGTGGGCCAGTAAAAACTTGTCGGTCTGCAAAATCAAGTAGCCGCCGGAAAGGTTTTGATATCATTTTCCTTTTCTGTTCCTCGGACTCGATACTTGCCATCAGGGGTATCTCCACCAACATGCTTGACACAAGGAAGGCAGCTTCCAACAGCTCAGTATTTATGTGCATATGGAAAGGGAGTTGCCTCGAGCGCTCAGCTCGCTCTTGCTCCGGGGTGAGTTGTGTTTGATAACGTTGCTGGTGGATACCTTGGGCAAGGAGTTCCTTTACGCGCTGAGTCGCGAAAATATCTTGGAGGGTCACCTGTGCCTCTTTGATTAAACCGCACCTGAATGCACAGAGTCCCAGCTGAACGACAGTGCGATTGTACAAGATCTGAGTGGCAACATCTGCAGAATGGATCGACTCCTGGAGATGTGACATGAGAAGCATATCGCGGGCGGTGTAGAAGTCATTGTGAAGGGCATAATGGTAGATGTGGGATAGCACAGCCCTTGTGCGTAAGAGGGTGTTATCGACCCTGTAGAGATAAATGCATAGAGAATGGATAAGACCTGTGGTCCTCGAGGACGATGCAAGGGTCACGCTTGGCAAAATATCTGATGCTGTAAGTGAAGACTCGAGAGCATTGACAACAGCGTCGGGCTTTCCGATAGATAAGAATGAACTTCATCCAGAAAGTTTTACAGGGGCCCACCTTAGAGTATATGTGCTCAAGTCGTCGCATAACAACTCGTCCGAGAGCTTCTGGTTGCTTAGACCTCTCGTAATAAGCTTGCGCCCTGCAAATTGTCCGATAGAGCACCTTCTCGTCTTTTAGACGATCGATATACTCTGTGCCATGTGGATCAATGTTTTGCAAACTCTTTGTGAATTCATCATCTAAACGATCAACGAAGCTGATGATGCTCCCTCGTATGCGGACAATGTTATCCGGTTCGGTGGTAGGTGAACGCTCCAAAAGTTCGTCATAGTCTTCAGTATTTTCTTCGACTACGTAAGAGGTGTCACTAGCCACGATGGAGATAAGCTGGTCCACCTCGAGCTGAGCAGCCAGCCACAGCTCTATTGGCATATAGTTGGCAACAGACGAGTTATAGTCAAAGCGGGAAGACACGAGGGCCAAGAGGACACGAATGCGCTGGTACGAAGTCACAGCGACTTCAAGGAGCTTTTCCAAGATGCGTATTTGCTCGCCGCGATCGGTGTTCTGTGCTCTCATTAGCACCATTCAAACAGAAATTAATGTAGTTATATTATACCTTCTTTCCACGGGCCTCGTTAACAATTTTAAGTGTCTTGAAGATGGCATCCGCAGTAAACTGCATGGCTCTTCCACCCTTGCCAATGGTCGTGAATCGGTCATCAGCATCGGCGTCCTCTTCGCCACTATCACTAGCAGTAGGCTTTTTGATCTTCCTTGATCTCGTACCGGTACTTTCAACAGGCTGGGTGTGAGAAAGGAAATCGCGCTCGAAGGCATCCGGGTCCTCATTGAAATTATAAACAAGAACATCGAGCAGTGTAACAAAGACTCACATTTTGATATTGTTGAACCTCCTTCTCATATTCCTTCGACGTCTTCCTTATCTTTTGCTTCATGGAATTGAGCGCACGGGCGTTCATTGCGTTCATTTTCTTTTTTGCTTCCTTTTCTTTAGCAATGGCGGCATATAAGGAAGTTTCAAGCCTAAGTAGCGTCTTGATGAAGAATGGGGGGATTGGTTCTGCAGAATGGCCTTGCCGTTGGACAAGACGAAGCAACTTATCGAATTCTGGCATAGTCCAAGTCAAAAATCCGAAGAGTTGTTGGTATGGATGAGACGCACCAGCAGAAATGACTACCCAATCATTGATCTTGAGGGCGTTGTCCATGATCTTTCCGGTTGCTTCGATTTCATCGAGACGTTTGTCTTTGGAACTCTTCACAACACGCTTAATATCGTCGTCTTCACTTTCATCTTCATCTGACTTATTATGTTTCACATCGTCATCCGAACTCTCATCCTCGTCAGAAGAAGCATCGGAATCTGAGCTCGAGTCGCTGCCTGCTGTGCGAAGGAAACGCGACATTCCACTTGGTTTATTCGTTGGTTTTGGGGGCTGTCTTGACGGGCCAACATCCTCGTCTCCGCTGATAAGAAGCTCCTCATCGGACTCCTCAGTGTCTGAGTCAGAGTCGCCAAGCTGCCTGAAGAACCGGGACATGATGGAGATGGTGGTTATCGTTGGGAGCAAATTTCTGCCTCGTCTTCCGAGGGCAGTTTGTTGATCAATATTTGTCACTTGCGGAATTGAGGCGCTTGTTCTCAATGATTGGAGCCTTGGAACTCCCAAACGCATTCGGGTCAGAGCTACACAAATGTTTGCTATTTCCCGTCTCTTGTCCTCGTTTACCAGGGTAACTACACTCATCCGCCATCCCGATGGACTTCCACGACCGCCAGCTCTGCACAATCTTCTCAGATGGACTACTCCTGCCATACGCCCTGTAGCCTTCACTCCCTCTTCACAACGCTTTGCGTCCCGGGGGATGGAGTATAATCCCTCGCAACGCACAAGGAAAAGAAAACATGGTTTTCTCTCCCGAAAGAAAACAGCTAACGGTCGCAAAATCCTTCGCCGTCGCCAGGCAAAGGGTCGCATATTCCTTAGCCATTAAATCTACTATATCTGTGAGAGGCATGTACTCTGCGTTCCTTTGAATGCTATGGTATTAATTTTTATTGCCAGCATCAACAATTCTTACAGTTGTCATTATGCCCGAGTGATATTTCCTTATGTCCAATTGGGTTGCAATTTGCTTGATCATGAATAATCAATATTCTACCGCTTGTTTCGCTACCGTATCCATAAAATCATACTTAAGTGATCTGCACAAAGGTCGCGTTGTTTCCACCGAAGAGTTTGAGGAATTGCGTATTTCTCTCTCTCTCTCCTCTATACTCGTTACTGGGAGATATATCTGAGGGGGAGACATGGGAGTCGACGGCGTAAAAAGGAATCCCTGTTGGATGGATGAGAGGAGTGCCGTTATGGGGGTCTTGGATGGTGAATCCGGCGATGTAGGCAGTGGATACAGTCGTTCAGGTGATGCCCTAGCGGTTGGCCGCTGTTCAGCAGTTGTAGTATCTGGCCCATGCTCAATACCATCCGCCTCACGGTCAGGTTCAGGAGACGGAGGTAAAGGAATTTTGGTTGGTAAAGCCTCCGAGTTTACAGTGACGGGAACAGGTTTGCGCGTTGTAGGTATTTGTTGTTGAACGCCATAGACTATAGCATTCATTGTTGACTTTTTCGGCTTACCATTCGATTTGCCGACTAGCGTCTTGGACGTGGTGCTCCTGGGATGCAACTCCTGCATTCGCCTCTCCGCCGGGGCGGACTCTGTGCTGGAAGGTGCACAGGAACCCGCCGGGAGGAGGACTCTTCTGGCTTTTCCCAGACGAAGTGGCTCTGATGAGTTACCAAGGCGACTGCTTGAGCTCGACTTCATCGTGGGGCGCTGAGGGCCACGTACAGACGAAAGAGAGACTGGACGTGGGCCCTGAGCTGCAGTGTGCGAAGATGGTGCTGACCCTCGAGAGGTAAAAGCCTGAGCAGCATTGGGCGGATGCTGGGCGGCGCGTGGACGAGTCATACCAACAGAAGCAGATGTTTTTGCATGCTTTACAGAAGACTTCACCGTCCCCTCAACGTTAACTATACGTTGGCGGTCCGGAACATCGCGGATATCGAGGTACTTCTTAACGATAGGTGTGAGGGGTGCCACGAAGCTATAATAGCGGTTTGGGATATCGGACGTATTGGTGCAGTGCGGACATACCTACCTGTCGACCCTAGCAGGCATCAGAGTCTTGTAAGCTTCGAAAATTTTTCTGCTAGCTTTGCGAACGTCTGCATTGGCATCCCGCGCTGTTAGCTTGATGAAATCTTCAATAGCGTGCGCCCGTGCCTCCTTTTCAAGATCGGGAGGGTTAAAGCAATTAAGGCAAGCTAAAATTCCTTCTGCAGCCGTTAAGCGTGGGGGAACTGACTTGCGCGTAGCTAAATCCGTCAAGTAGTGCAAGATACATGGAAGTTGTGTGTGTTCGATGATAGCGATGATACAGGTCTTCGCACGACTTACGAAGACCTTGTTGGTGCGACAACACAGCCCGAGTAGGGTTGGCATAAACAGTGGCACCAGTGGCTCGAAGGACGACCCAAAGGTGATGGCAAGTACGGATACGAGGTCTACGGCAGCGCCGGACAAGCGACTACGCTCCGAGTTCATTGCGCTATTTAGGGGCCGCGACAGAGAGCGGATACCAGAGATCATGTCTGGCGCAAGGTCGCATCCTCCTTTATGGCAGAGTGAGGTTAAATGAGATATGCCCTCTGCTATAATGCTCCACGAATCCTCGGTTTCCTTGAGAGTGACCTTCCTCCGCACGACTTCAAGTTCGGTTTGAAGGACTTGAGAAGTGATACACTGTGCCAGTATGATGATGAGCGATATGAAGGTGGGCGCAAGTTCTGAAAGTTACTCCCATACCTTTATGAGAGACATGAAACACGGAGTGCTAACTGCGCTGGGTGAAATGTTCACGTACCACTTGTACTTGGCGGCTTGTTTCTCACGCTCTCTGAAGCGGCAGAAACCTTGTTTGGCAATAATGAGTCCTGTGACAGTCTCTTATTCCATTCATGTTTCATGTAGTTAGTCTCTTATCTTGCTTTGTATGTTAACCCTTATATTGTATGCTATGTACACTGCCACTTGGCAGTGGACACCTCCCAATCCACATCCCATTCCTGTTCCCATTCTCTTACTCAGCTTTACCCCTTCACTTACCAATCATTGCATTGCCTCTTCCTTGTACCTAGTAACCTTCTACTTATCTTCCAGACTGGGCTCCACTCATACTTATTCTACCTCAGTATTTACACCTTGTACTTAGTATGCTCTGTCCCTTAGTTCAGATATCAACTAAGTTCCTCAACCAAGTTCTCTGTTCTCACCTCTGACCCTCTGCAAAGACTGGAACCCACACAGGGATACAGTGCAAACTCTGTCACTGAGGCCAAGCAGTCTTCTATCTGACCCTCTTCTATTCCCCTGCACCCCTTCTGCCTTATCCCAGTTCTGGGCTGGCCTTTGACCAGAACATCTGACCTAGTACTTAACAGGACCTAATCATGACCACTTGCTCCATGGCTTGTCCTACTGTCCTGCACTGATTTTTGAGGGAGTCAAAGTCTCCTTTGTCTACTCCCTGGATAAAGACTTCTTTACAATTTCTGGTTTTATAGCTTTTACCAGAATGGAGAAAGCATAATCATTGGAGACCTTTCCTGCTTGTTTTAGAGCTGCAAAGTTGTTGAAGGTTTCTATGGATTATGTTAAGACCACTGGGTCTAATTCTGATCTGGGTTCTGGAGGGGTAGGGGTCAAGGGGGAAATGACATGAAAGGCTAGGTTTTGGGCTCAGCGACAGGGCCATGCACTGTCCCCTTATGCAGGTCAAACCTAGTACAGGGTCAAGACATGGAGAGAGGATAGAGACCCAGAATTAGATTCCAGAATCTAAGTTGATATTCAAACTGAAGTATAAGACAGAGTACCTAGGGGTTTATATACTGAGAAGATGCCTAAGTATTACTAAAGAATCAAAGGCAGTCCAAGA
>JADGIP010000409.1:0-18400 GCA_016618355.2 Astraeus odoratus | reverse complement strand
AAGTCATCTTACTTGGCGGAATGCTGGCAGGGACTTCAAAGGCGAAGATCAAGGAAACGCAGAAGCAGTTGATCATTGTTGGTCGCCCTTCGGGAGAGGAATATCCGATTCAGGCTTCACGACAGAGTGAACATGTGGATGGCAAGGCGTTCGAGGAACTACTCAGGCACCCCTTTAAACCATGATGGCTAGAGTTTCGTGCATTACACAACGGACGTACATATCATTACTATGCATACTTGCAAGTCCTTCCTAGCAACCCAGCGTGCAACCTGGATCAGAACGTAACGCTATGCAGAGTAATCGCCAGCGGTGACCCGGGCCCGAGGTAGTGATAAAACCTCTCAGGTATGAAGGGTACATTGGCTCTGAGCGATGTTTTAAACCGTCGATCGTGTTGTGTAGTAATACGGGTTATGAGCGAGGGTGCATCAACTATTACTTGCACTATTGACGATGCTCGACTGAAAGTGGTACGCTCATTCTCCCTCGAGGAGGACGTGCACTGCGATGAGCAGCGTTGGGGATCGATTTGGGTTTGTTTGGCTTAGATTGCCATTTGATGTCTTCCCACCTCTCGTCACAGACACGAATCTTTGGGAGAATATAATTTCAATGGGTCAGCCTGGACTCGTCACGGTTCATCTGACGTCTTTTTTCTCCCTGGGGAAATCCGATTATCCGTACACGGGCGGCCCTCGAACACTGGAAGTTGTTTTCTATCCTTCGACGAATGAAGCAATATAATGAAGTGCGTGGTCGTATCATACTCCTCCGAGGGGTATACATAAAACACAAGTTCAGCCATCACGATGTATACTAGCAGTACTGCAAAAAGAAGAAGAGTCCATAATCTCAGAAGCCCCACTTAGGTGTGTTGAAGCAGGCTACCACATTTCTCGCAACATGGCGGACAATCAACCCTTTATATGATCAAGCCACTCCTTAATGTCCTTCACACGGATCTTCTGTCATTCATCGCCGCAGAACCCTCGTGTCCTTCATGCCGGCAACCGAAATGCGGTACTCTTAGAACCGCTATTCCAACCCTCCTGCCTGGCAAGCTCGGGTTCTATCTAATCCAAGCAAGGACTGGTGCCGCGTGTGGGCCACCTGGCCAGAGACTCTACAGATCCATGATTTACTCAGAGTGATCTCTGTTGATGGGGGGACAGTTGACCTCCACAACTGAGTTCGTTGCGTCGTATATCCACACACTCTCTGCCATGGGACCACTGGCCCACTCTCACTCCCAATACATCTCTTTTTCATTTCCATGACTGTGCACAACACTCATGCTTTGTTACTCCGAAAAGCTGGACATTCTCTGCCACGATAACTTGCCAGCAGTGACTAGGGTCGAACGACTTCTCGAACATGTAACACCCTTCTTGTGGACCTATCCTTCCTTACAATATCCTTCACGGTGCACTAAATATTCTTTTCCAAAGGCTTGAACTACGACTTGGAAGTTTCCAGCACACTTTTCATTCTATCTGCGCATTTGTCCAAATCGTAAACATTATGTAGCATAAGCTTGAAGTAACTACAAAGACAAGTCTCTACAAGGGATTCAGGGATAGGGAAGGCACTACTCCGAAGATGTGGTCGCACTCTCAGAAGGCGGTCAAAGAAGCCATCACGACACTCTCCCAGCTCGCGATCCACATCCAGCAAGAAGACTGGTCAACGTTACCTCTTCCGGATCCAATGGAATCTGTGAATATGGTGGCGAGCGTGCGGGCCTAGTTCCGAAGTTAGTACTCTTGTTATCCAAGACTTCGTGACACGCTGATATGATTCTTGATACCTTACTTACAGTCACATGCAAACGCGTCGTGGACGAGGTACCACTACAGAGCCGTGCGCGGTCTTGAACGTGGGTTCGCATAGTGCATTGCCGCTCATCAAGGCAGATGCGCATGGGCTGCTATGCACGAGTCCAGGAGCCACCTTCGCTTGAAAAGTAGAGGCAAGAAATAAGCAGGAGGTTGGAGAGATTAGACCGCGAGGGTAGACCTCATGCATTTGAGCGTCTAAAGCAAGCTGTGGGCAGCATTCTTGGTAGTACGTAATGTCCTTTTGTGGTTCTTGAAATTCTCATTGCTTCGTAATGCATAGTCCTTTAGTTCGGTCGGGGACAGCTGGTTAAGTGCAGTGTGAAGTTGTAAAGGGGAACAATCTTGGCGAAATTCTTGACTGCTAGTTATGCACGCAGGATCAGCTATCTCGTTGTTGTCTCAATTTACAAACTTACAGCGCACGTATCAATCCGCGGAGGTGGTCGAAATTTTCGAATGACTGCCACTGATGGTTCGCTGTATGCAATATTCCACAATATATGTGTCCGCATAATAAGTCTCGTGTGAAAATGTACGCTCCCCTGTACCCTAAGGGATCAACAGCAGCTGTTATCCAGCTGTTTAAGTTCAGAAGCATACCTGATCCATTGGTATCCTGGTATATTTGCGTCTGCTGACCACGGCAATAATATAGGTATTTGCATTTCGCCTGTTTCCTATCGAGTCCCCGCTGTACACTTCTGTCCATATTGACCAATCATTATCCGTTCTTTCCAGGAATATTCGTTATCTGTCGCCTGCAGCACAGTGGAAAACGGAATCTTCTGATAAAGAAACAATCCCTTGTATTGCCGATGAGTCTTTTAGTTATAAAAGGGTGTCTGAACTTGCAGAGGAGTCATTACAACAATGTCCGCTCAAGCTTCCCCTTCCACCTCATTCTCGTTCACTGACTCTGACGTAGATGAAGCTGTTGGGCTCGCCAACCCAGTGACAGCCCAGCGCCGTCGGGCTCTACTGGATATCATAAACCGCCTCCGTAACACTGGGTAAGTGTTGTTCGATACACGTGTCCCAACGTTTCTTATGGGTTCGCACAATCCCTTCGTGCAACAGTATCCAGAATGACATCGATCTGCCTATGATAGCGGTCATCGGTAGCCAGAGCGCGGGGAAATCATCTCTCATTGAGTCGATTTCGGGCATTACACTCCCCCGCTCATCAGGGACATGTACAAGGTTTGCTGAACAACACCCAAATATGAACTGCTGATCTTGACTGCCTGGACGTGCAGGTGTCCCACGGAGTGTAAGCTCACCCATGCAGACACACCGTGGACCTGCGATATCAAGTTGCACTTTATTAACGACCAGCAGGGTGCAAGGCCCCGCATTGTTCCCTTTGGGGATGCAATTTCTTCGCGGCCCGAGGTCGAGGAACGGATTAGGAGGGCGCAGCGCGCCATTCTGAATCCGACGAAAGACCCAAAGGTTTTCCTCGAAGGTGCGGCCCCAGAGAGGAATGAGACCTCGTTCTCCAAGAACTACATATCTCTCGAGATCAGTGGTCGGGATCTCGCAGATCTGTCGTTCGTGGATTTGCCTGGGCTGATCGCCAGCGTTGGCCAGGGAGGAAACGTCCAGGATATCGAGTTGGTCAGGGATCTCGTGATCTCGTACATCGAGAAGCCTAGTTGTCTTATTTTACTCACAGTTGCCTGCGAGAGTTCGTTTCGATCACCATGATTCCACGTGCGCAATTTTGACTAAATACAATGTTTTCAGCCGACTTTGAGAACCAAGGGGCGCATCACCTTGCAAAGGAATTTGATCCAGAGGGAAGGCGCACCGTCGGTAAATTTGCATGACTGCGCGTTACACGTCTTTCTACCTCTTTGCACTAATCTCACATGTAACAGGTGTACTCACCAAACCAGACCGCATTCCACGTGGAGAAGAGGAATCGTGGGCTAGGTTGGTTCGCAACGAGAGAGAACCTCTAGCGAACAATTGGTACTGTGTGAAGCAACCTAGTTCGCATATCCTCGCACAAGGAATTAGATGGGGCGAGGCTCGGCGTCAGGAAGAGGAATTCTTTAGTCGCACGCAGCCATGGCGTAGCCTGGACCCGCTCCACAAAACATACCTTGGCACGGGAAATCTCACTGAGCGACTAAGTGTTATACTGGCAGAACTCATTGAGAAAAGGTGTGCCATGGATCCATCTTAGCGGGTGTTCTTTATCAATTTGGGCATAGACTCCCGGAGATACAAAGAGATCTGCACAAGTTCCTGCAACAAACAGAAAGGGAGATTTCTACTCTTCCCCCGGAACCATCTAGCAATCCTCTAGGCGAAGTGCTGAAGGTCATCGATGGATTTAAGAAAGAACTTTCGGAGCGGATTGAAGGCACGCCCGGGGAAGACGGACTCCTTCAGAATATCCGACCCCACACAGAAAAGTTTAGGCGTAGAATTCGCGCGACTGCCCCGAAATTCGTACCATGGGAACGTAATGACGCGCATCGTCACTCATCGCTTCCAACCACATTCTTAGCGAATGAAGAAGAGGGTAACATTGAAAATTTCCGAGATGAAGAGGATCAGGACGATAGCAGTGACGATAACGATGGGGATGATTCAAGCGAACATCCTGACCGTCCGCCATCTGAGCCTGTGTATCGTGAATTTGTAGTGGAACCTCACATGGTATGCGTGGACGAGGTTCTACGGAAAGCAGAAATGCCAGTACAGTATTGTTTCGAAACCGAGCGAAGCAGTCTCATTTCCCATCCAGATCCCGCACACGTGAACTACCAGATCATTACCCTTTTGTGGTCCAAAAGATGTACATCTCCGAATTCGTGCAGAAGTGGCAACGACCGGCGATCTCTCTGTTCGATGCTGTTTATCGTATCCTGAAGAAGGATATAAACAAAGTTGTTGACCGACATTTCGCACGCATGGGACGGGGCGGTGCAAAGCAATCCGTTTTGTATGTGGTTCAAACCTCTCCACTTTCAGCGGTAGCTCATACAAATAATAGGATGATTATGCATGAACATCTTGACGAAGCTGCAACGCGATCCAGGGAAAGAATTGACTGGCTCCTACAGCTGGAGAGCTCCCCAGCCACGTCAAATACACATTATTACTTGGACTACAAAAACAAATTCCTCGCTTGCTACAGGGGATTTAGACACAACGAGAATGCTGCAAGAAATATCTGGACAGCTAACCAGAGAGGCGTCAACGAGGCAATCTCAGCTCTCTCAGCGATTGGGATCAACATACGACCTGCTGATTTACCGAAGTTATTCCCCTCTGATCCAATGGAGCCAGCGTTGAACATAATGGCGAGTGTTCGGGCCTATTTCCAAGGTATGAGTGCGTTGTTGCTCTGAATGCGGAGACGAACTGATGTGACACAACAATTTCATCCTTAGTTGCGTATAAACGCTTCGTCGATGAAGTGCCCAATGCCATCGACAACGAAGCTGTACGCGGACTCATGCATGGTCTCGATCAGGCCTTGCGAGATGGATTGCAGCTCACCGGGGCAGATGCGCAGGATCGGTGCGCGATTATGCTCCAGGACCCCCCTTCAGTTGCAACAAAGAGGCAGGAATTAAACGTGAAGTTGGAAAGATTGAAGGCCGCAAGGACAGAGCTTATGCGTTTGAGTGTTTGAAGGGAACCGAGATCTGTCGTAGCGCTTCTGTAGGCCAACCTACTCGAGTTTGTAAATGAATGAATGCATTGTCTAGTTTTCCGCGCTGTGTAAATAGATATCTGCTTCGTAAGCTTCTTGAGAGACAGATTTTCGGGGCACGTATTGACCAGTTCTGGCCCTGCATAGTACTAACTAGAGGCGTAGTAGAGCGTACTACACACAATCAAGTCTGTGGCACCGACACGACAAATAGGAGACAGCCACAGCATGTATGAGGTATATAAAGATGATTACAAATAAAAAGATAGGAGAGTCGACGCCCACCATCTCCAGCCGTACTGCCATGATTCTTGAGCAGTCCGACCTCTACCTGCAGTCCTGCGAGTTGCTGTATCTGTCGTCGACCGACAGAACCTTTTAGCATCTACTTATGTATATAGACAGGCAAGGCACCGCAGCGAGCAACTAGCCACCATAGCTGGTTCTCTAACACAAGACCTCGAGATAGACATACATGCATGCGAGTGCCCAAACACTAATGATATTACAAACCGAGAATATGGTCCCGAGTTGCGATACCAACTTCAAACACTCAGGCGACTAAGCTCCTTGCGCGCCTCTCTGAGCCTCTCCAACTTCTTCATGACCTCGTGTCTCCTCGATGCAACCGCGGCTGGCTCTTGCAACAACGCAGCGCACCTCTCTTGCGCATCTTCTCCCGAGAGCCGAAGTCCATTTCTCAACGTTCCATCAAGGCCACGCTCCAATCCAAGAACCATTTCGTGGTCTATCGCCATAGGTACCATATCGACGAACCGCTTGTAGGCAACTACACAACAATATACATACCACTGCGTCAATCATCGTCTTTCTGTCGGGTCGCTAACAGCCATTTACCTACCTTGGAAGTAGCCGCGTACGCTGGCCATGATCGCGATCGCAGGTTCCATCGAGTCCGAAGGAAGGAGCTTGAGGAGGTCCTCCGGCTTTACAGTGAACCCGACCTCCGCTAGCGTCGAAATTGCCTTGTTGAGTTCGCTCGGCCGTTCCACCGGCAGTTTATTCTTCCTGTATCCCTTGTAATACGCGAGGAATTTGTCGCGGTAATCAGAAAAATAATGTGTATTAAGGGTTGCAGGGGTGCTTTCAACTGCAAGTAACCATTCAATCCGTTCTTTAGCACGGATGGCTGCTGTGTCAAGGTGCTCGCGCACGATCATCCTTGGGTTTTTCATTAGTAACGGGCGACGCGTAACAGATAGCGAAACAAACCAAACAGATTGCTTGACACCACCCCTACCCAACTTCGCGAAATGCCGATCAACCATTGCTTCGACGTATCCTTTGAGTACGTCATAAATAGCCTCAGATAGGTCGAGGGCGGGCCTTTTCCATTTCTTAAGGATTTCTAGAATGTATTCACGTTGTACAACGTAAGGGTAGTTGTCCGGCAGTTCTCGTGTACGTGCCCTTAACCAAAGGTTAAAGTACATCAATGGTAAGAGCAGAATGACGCAGACTTGTTTGCTCTATACATTACTTCGTCGATGTATATAACACTGGGTTTCTTACTTGCTTTGGGCGATGATGTAGTGGATACGGCCTCACTACCGCTGTCGTTGTCGCTATCAGCAACTTGTTCTTCGCCGGAGAGGAATTTCAGCGGGGGAAGCTTGCGTCCGCGATCATTAAGCCGGTTCCAAGGCTTGAACTTGGGTGCTGTAGCACGTATCTGGCACTTGAACTTCTCGGTGTGCGGTCGAATGGTCTGGATGAGACCGTTCTCGTCCGGCGTGCCCATGAGGTGTTGTGCAAGCTCGGCCATGAATTTGCTGAGGACTCGTAACACTTCACCCACAGGATCATTCGATGGCTCTGTTGGCAAACTAGCTAGCTCTTGCTCCGTCTCATGAACCACCATGTACAGTTCATCCTGGATTTTGGGAAGTCTGTAGCACATATACAGTTAAGTATTTCCCCCCGAAATGAGAGATACGGGGAACGGTCCGACCTACCTTTTCGCAATAAGTTCGGCAAGAATAGTACTAAGCCTTTCCGTGAGCTTGTCCGTGCGAAGGAACAACTGATAGTGGGCATCCAGGTTACACCACGGTTTAGTGGTAGCGAAAAATTCGTTCTCCTGACGCCGCGCTTCAGCCCATCTGATGCCCTGAGAAAGTGTGAGAGAGCTGGGCTGCTTGACGCAGTACCAGTTGTTCAGCAATGGCTCAACCTCGTTACGAATGAGCCGGAGCCAGGAGTCCTCTTCGCCCAACGGAATACGGTCTGGTTTCGTCAGCACACCTACGTGCTTGCTGGGTAAGCAGATAGTGGGGTTTGTAGGGGGTATGAGAGACGCACCAACAGTGCGGTTTCCCTCTGGATCATATTGCTTGGCAAGGTGGTGAGCACCCTGATTTTCAAAATCGGCTACATGAAACGTGTTGCGATATCAGCAACGTGGACCGGTTTGACTCCAATAAGTAAAGACGAACTTTCACATGTAACCGTAAGCAATACGACGCAACTCGATTTCTCAATATAGGAGGTCACGAGGTTTTTGACTAGCTCAATATCGCTTTCGTGTCCTGCTTGCCCGACACTTGCGATGAGTCCAGGAAGATCCACGAACGCGAGGTCTACAAGTTCACGACCGCTGATGTCGAGAGATACATAGTTGCGTGAGAATGATGTCTCATTTACTTCGGGCACTTTATTGGCATTTTCGAGGAAGACCATTGGGTCTGTTCTCGGGTTGAGAATCGCTCGTTGGGCACGCCGGATACGCTCTTCTACGCCAGCCTTGGCTGAGATTGGGTCACCAAAAGAAACGATACGAGGCTTGATAGGGGCGCCGTGCTCGTTCGTAATGAAATGCAATTTCACGATACAAGTCCACGGGGTGTCTGAATGTGTGAGCTTACATTCCGTCGGGCATCTAGACGGCCTTATTCAGCCACAAGTTAAGCAGCGAGGATGACCGTACCGCGTGCAGGTTCCCGACAAGCGCGGAAGAGTAATTCCAGAAATAGATTCAATAAGGGATGATTTTCCCGCGCTCTGACTGCCAATGACAGCAATCATTGGGAGGTCAATGTCGCGCTGGACACTGATAGGTGATGAATTAGCACACTCCCTTCGCACTAGTGTAGTGCTTACCCGGTGTTTCTGAGACGATTGATCAAGTCCAGCATAGCTCGGCGTTGATGAGCAGCGACGGGGTTGCAGAGCCCAACAGCATCACCCGCATCTACTATGCGTGATACTGAAATGGACGACACAGTAGTGGCTCTAGTCGATACCATGGTTCCAGCGATATCTGGGTTGGAACGAAGAGTTATAATGGGCAGCGTCGTGAAGAAGGCGTAAGTAAGAGGAAGAACACCGCAGACCAACTGCGGCGCCTTCTTAAGTGGAACGAAGATCAATCACTACACAAGATCCAGCGCAATTATAGGTGCGACGATTCTCCGATCTTCCATCGAGCTTTCAAATCGGTCTCCAGATAAAGATATCTCGGTCACGCAACTGCTGCGGATCCCAAGGTATGACGCTCTCAATCCAATAAGGAAGCTACTTTGTGTGCTGTGGTCGCTTGCAATGGTTCGTATGCACTGCAGTGAGAAGTACCCCAACGCATAGAATCATAGCAAGCTGTCCACAGTACAACACCATGGATTGCATATCGATTGCACTCAAACGTGCTTTCGACGAGATCCACATAGAGAAGACGACTGCGCGGATACCAGAGGATCGAGGTACTCAATACGAATTCTTACCATGTTCCTCAAGAATTGAGCGAACTACCTCCCTTCAAAGCCTTCATTCCGACCCAAGATGCGCGTCGACAACCATGCAATGCGCTATGCATAACGGCTGTCGGAGCTAAGAAATAAGATCAGAAAAGACGGGTTTGAACATAACCCATTTTTCAACTTGCGCCACATGTAATCAGTACTAGATGCTAAATGCTAGGAGCACTGACCTAGACAAGATGCGTCCGGTCACCCATTTCACGTCGCGTTGACTCATGTTTGATTGGGCCTCATGAAATGCTTCAGTAACTGATAGCCCTTTTACTTACCTCCGCATCCAAAGTCTCTTGTAATGTACATTCCATATCAATACAGTCGTTAGGTCGAACCAATGTTAGCATATGCCGTTACCTCCAACGCCTGGCACTGGCATGAGTGAATCAATCAAGAGTTGTGTGTGCCCGAGGAGCTTAAGATATCTAGTGTGTAGTCCACATTGAGTACCAGGCACACCAGAGCTAATTTATCACGGGCACGAAGGAACCCAGACCCAGATGTGTTGCCGAAGATGCCCAATTTCATGGAAGGAGAAGTGTATATCAAGCGGCGCGATCTCTGTGGACCTGTCGCACGAACTTGAACCACACAAAAACCTCAATGTAGAAGAGCTTATACAGTAGAATGTGAGTAACACTCGCGGATAACGTCAACGGCCCACCTTGCTGAATGTGTCATCGGAACCCACAGAGAGCTCCGGCAAAGAGGCCTCCATCATCGCAACGTCAACGCGCCAACGGCCACATGGCATAGGGGCCTCTGAGAAGTTATGACATAACACGTACGAGTTGGTTCCATATCCAGCGCCATAGACTTCGTGATCGGATGGACAGGAAAGCACATGCATGAACAAGACGTGGAATTCTCGATTGGTGACTTTCTTTTGCATCTGCCTTAGGAATGGGATGCTCGAAAACAGCTGTGTTATTCACAATTGCCAGCGCAGCCATTTCGTCGTGGGCAGGCCCCGGTTATAAGTTGAATTCGAAGGTGAGGATCAACGAAACGCAAGAACAAGAACGGTTTATCGTTGTTTGTGCGCCCCTCGACTGTACGTACCAACTTCCCACACATGAATGGTCCATGGGTGGTCTTGCTCAAGTAGCGGGGACGTTGCGCCACGATGGGAACCAACTTCGGATTGCTTACCGTTTGAAAAATTGAAATGCCTCTCCCCAAACTCTACTGCCGCCCGTTGTGCACAGATATGACCAAAGCCCGGGTTCGAGCATATTGGGCCAGCCGTCAAATTTGGCCTGGTTTTTCTCGCTCAGGAAATCTGATTAGCTGCGTGTGGGTGGTCCTTAGTCTTCATATTTCTTGAAACTTGAAGTCGTTTACTAACCTCTAGCGATCAAACTTGATTCCAAGTATTATACTTCTCCGAGGGGTATATATAAATTACAAATAGAAGGTAAGCCTAGTGATCATGATGTAGAGTCGAGACAAAGACACAAGGAGTAGCGCAAAATGAAGGAGAGTCCATAATCTCAGAAACCTGTCTCTAGCGTGCTACCACCGAGAGCAATCACCCTTTTCCCCGAATCTAACATTATCAAGCGAATCCATCGCTCTTCGCTTCTTCGGAATGTCCTTCACACGGACACTCTCGAATTTTGTACCATTCATGGCAACCTTCCCATCCTCCACCTCCGAAACTGCTGGGTGGTCCTCTTCTGGAGGAATGGGAACCGCTATCTTAACTCTTCTCCTTTCTGCCTGGCGAGCTCGGGTTCCATCTAATCCAAGCAAAGACTGGTGCCGCGTGCGGGCCACCTGGCCAGAGGCTCGACTGTCCCCCGACTCACTGAGAGTGATCTCCACTGAAGGACGCGGACCGCTGACCTCTACAGCTGAGATCGCTGCGTCGTATATCCACACACCCGCTGCCATAGGCCCACTGACCGACTTCCGTCTCCCAATACATCTCTTCTTCAATGCCCGGCTACCCTGGCTCTTCACAACGCTCGTACTTTGCTCCCTTGACAGGCTGGGCATTCTCCGCGACGATGACTTTCCAGCAGTGGCTAGGGTAGAATGACTTCTCGAGCGCGTAACACCCTTCTTGTGAACCTGTCTCTCCCTCCCCACAGCATCCTTCACGACGCACTGAACCTTCTCTGCCAAAGGCTTGAACTGCGACTTGGAAGCTTCCAGCGCATTCTTCACTTTATCTGCCCACTCCTCCAAATCGTAAAGCTTATGTAGCATAAGCTTGAAAGTGAACGGGTAGCGTTCTGCAAGGGGGAACATGGGACTCTCGATTGCCTCCATATCCTCTGGTGGGTTATTGAGGTGGTTGGTATTCGTGACACCGGATACAGTATTACGACGGGGTTTGCTTGCAGCGGCATTGTTCACGGGTGCACCATAGCCACGGTTTTGGTCGCGCTCGACCCGCATGGTGAGGACAGTAGAGAGACTCCTGAGAACAGGAGCGAATTCTGCAGGTACGTGTGCGATGTCGTCTGCCGTTATGACATCGTGGGTCGTGGTCGTGTCGCCTGAGATAGCTCGTGCTCGTCGCGTCGCCACGCGATCGAAGATCTCGAAAAGACGCGCAAATTCCGCAGTCTTGGGGTTGGAGTGACTGCCTCGAGGAATCGTCATACTTGGTGTTCAAATAATTGTCAGCTAACAGGTGAATAGGGAAATAGAGGGGGACGGTAAAACTGGATCACCCAGGAAATGCTATGCCTAGCTGATGCTGATTAGAGGCTGAGGCAGTTGCTGGGTACTCTGAGACTCTTATATACTGCCATTCGTTACGATAAGTCCAGTGCGGCTGTCCTCCTGTGGATGGGATTCAAGCAGCATGCCACTTCACGTGTGGACAGCGGGTTGCTTCCGGGTGGCTCATTGCCTACATTCAGTCCACGCATTGTCCTTGGTTACAGCGACCAACGCTTTTTGTTTTCCACCAAATCTGATATTCTTTAACCCTTTATGCCGGGAACTCGGGTAAAGATAGTCCCTTCGCGGAGTCTTCCGTGTCAAACAATAAATACCGTTCGTAGTGTGCACTGGACTGAAGCTTCCGCGTCGCACACTGAAAACATGTTATTGTTCTAGTATTGCATCATACACTGGTGACCACAACTATCACAGCTAGTTTGAATCTGTTAAGCAGGACCGGTTCGAGCAAAGTCACCCTCATTGGCATCACCTGCGACTATTCCCATGGATGCCTCCTCACTCTGATCCTTCCATTTTCTCTAAGTATATACGTTGTCGTCACTCTTCCCTGGCCGCCAACCGTATCTCCGATCGAGGGTTGCATCCAGGAAAAGAACGAACTCCAGCTTAGCGTTTTGAGAGACTTGAGTCTTCTCGCCATGGCTAAGCTTGCCTCCAGTTCGCGGGTTCGTACATGTGGAGCAGACACCAAAACTGAGCAGACTGGGCATTGATCGGGCCCGTGTGGAAAAGGAAGGACTTCGCTAGCGTGTTCGCAACTCCACGGGTTTTCGGCGTCTTCTTCATCGATTCCATAAGAGATTTTGTCTATAGACTCGTAGCATGGATGCTCAGCTTGACTAAGTGTCGTTCCAGTAGTGGTCAGTCCTCTGTTGGAGACGGTGTTGACTATTGCACGCTCGTATGCTCTAGGACTATCGTAGTGTTCAAAGTGATTATAGAGCATGTCCTCGCCGGAAAGAAATATGCCGAGGTGCAGGTGGACCAGATTTTTCAGCGGTTTCAGTGCCTTGGCGAACTCGTCCTAGGGTATTTCTTCGTCATATCATTGGACAGGACCAATGGAAGAACTTACTGTCATCGTAAACACGTCTGGGTAGTAGTTTGGGATGGGGGAGTGCGCGACTGCTATAGAAGTCTCTTCGAAGCAAACCCAACAGCACGACATGTTCAGATTCTCGGAACAGCTCAGGTGGAGATCCGTCAGTGTTGGGAAGACCGTGGCAACCAACTCCAGCAGCTGTACGTCAATGCGCCAGAGAGATGTGAGTTTCAGCGAAGTGAGGCGAGGCATCGTCAAGGGTGATATCGAGGGGCTATTGAAGATACGAGCCAGAACCGCTCTCTGCGTCATTTTTCCGTTTGAGAGGAACGACGCGTGTAAGGACCGTAGGTTCCGAAAAAGGTCTGGTTTCCACCTCGATGACCACAACACTTCAGACGGTGCAGATAGACTCCTGACAGTAGCAAATGGATCAGAGTGAGCGTTTTGCAGCATAAATGCGCACTCGGCGTACTTTACCCAGCCAAGACCGCCGCTGTTTTGTAGGGAACTACGAGATAAGATAGAATAGTGCAACAGGGTATATGAGATGAGCTTATTTTCAGACTCTATGCGCAGGGCAGACATGTATTTCCTCAAGGCGACCAGTCGGAATTGAGTACATGCCATAGAGAAGGAACAAATGTCCTGGAATGATGTGTTCCGTGTAAAGAAGAAATCGAATATGTTCTCTATCAGTTCCAGCGGTAGTGTGCACTTTCTCCATCCTATGGCGCGTGCGGTAGAGCGGTCGAAATCCGCGTTCTCATCGCGACCCATCGGGGGCGGGGAGGAGTACCAATGGGTAAAGTCGCTCGGAAGATGCCTCTGGGATGAAGACCAGAAGGAAGAACAGGATGAAACACCGGAATCGTACCCTGTGTCGTTTGCGTTCTCTTCTGTCATCGTGGACGGAGGGAAAGACGCAAGGACGGTGCGAACACGCCACATATACACAGGGGTCAACAGAGAGGAGGTCACGTGGACGCGACGAGGAGCGTCACGTGCAATCTATATTGGGCTTGATCAAAGTACGAGCTCCTCGTTGGCGTGTTGGTCTACTTATTACCGACATAACTCTGCCCAGACATTTTCCTGAGTGAATGGGTACAGCGCAACAGGATCCGTCTCAAGACCATGTGCAGACGAAACAGAAGATGAACCCTCTACACGAGATGCAATTGCGTGCGTTTCTCAGTGCGGCAGACGACGTGGACGCGGACTCCGACACGTTGGAAGACCTCATGAACGGTGTGGACGAGGAGGTCTGCAGTTCTATGACTGACCAGGACAGTGTCTCAGAGTCCTCAGATACGGAGGATTTCAGCAATAATGTATTCGACGGTGCCATTTCTGGAGATCCGGGGGAGAGTAACATGGTGCTAATTGACGATGCTGAGTTACGTGCATTAGAAGAAGAAGGTATGCGTTAGTATGGTCGCGGTCGCTTTCGTCATTCAACGAAACTCGCACATGGTGCTATCTACTCAGCTGAACAAGCATGGAGCGAAGACGAGATTAGAAGAATGATGGTTTTTCTCAAGGAGCGTGGTGAGTGCACTGCTTTTCCCACGATAGTGCAGCATCGCATGCACCAGTTGCATTCATTTAATTGATTTGCACTCAGGAATGAATGCGTTCATCAAGGAGTACGTTGTCGTTCAGAATATACCCATTGTGAAGTTGCTATTTGCGTTCGGTATACCATTGGTACGGCGTAAAGCGGTCGTAGAATTGACGTAATGATTGATAATCACTATCAGTGTCCTGAGTTGAGGGCTAAGAGCACGAAGACACTGCTCTACTTCCTTAGAGTTGCTATATCGCGCGTGTGAGTAAGCTCGCTTGCTCCTGCGACATGGCACATCTGACAGCATTGTTCTGTCTTATTAGTTTGCGCCATCGGGAGAAACTTCCACAGCACAATACTATCGAGGATGCAGTTGCACTCATTCAGAAGTCATGTCGCATTATTATCCTGACTGGCGCAGGAATCAGTTACGCTATCGTCTCCTTGTTCCCTGACAATGACTGAGGGTGGTCAACGCAGGCGTTTCTTGCGGGATTCCGGACTTCCGATCTCGCAACGGCCTATATGCAAGCCTGAAAGAAAGTGGGCAGTATGATCTTGATGACCCCCAACAGATGTCCGTGTTGTGCCACCCAAAGCTGCTTGGGGCCCTCCACTGAACTTTCATTGTAGGTTTGATATTCATTACTTCAAGGAACACCCTGCAGGTGAGAAGCGCACTTTCAGGCCACTAAAGGAGCTGAGTTCTAAGTGACGTGTCCCCGATAACAGTATTCTAGTAAGTGATGTTATTAAGTAATCCCATTTTTTCAGAGACTGTATCTCCATGACACGTCAAGCTCATTTGCTAGGTAAGCTACACCATTGTTCTGCCATCCACTGGGCTCACGTTTTGTTGCTAGTCAAATATACCCATCTAATTTCATACCATCACCTTGCCATCGGTTCATCAAAATGATAGAGGATAAGGGGAAGGTATAGCATTTTGTAAAATCCCGTGTTCACTGGCTCATGCCTTGTATCCTGCGTGATCTCAGCTCCTTCGGGTGCGAGTTATATACCTCCTATCCGCAAATCGTTAGTAATCTCGAAGAAATACGCCAGAACTATACACAGAATATCGACACGCTTGAGACACTGGCTGGTATCAAGCGTGTTCTCCAGTGCCATGGATCGTTCAAAACAGCCACTTGTCTCCTGTGCCGGAGGCAGGTTCCCGGTGTCGATATCGAACGCGAGATCTTAGAACGTCGTATTCCTTACTGTAAGGCATGTCTAGAAGCTCATAGAGTAGCCGAGGCCCAGAAAAGCAAGTCCTCCAAGAAAGGAAAAAAGAAGAAGGAATGGGAAGACGATAGCGATGGGGATGACGATTTGCCTGTAGGCGTGATGAAGGCACGTCGTGGCCTCTTACCTTGTTTCGTTTCCTCATCCCATGCTCGACACTTTTTTGGGCGTATACACAGCCTGATATAACGTTCTTCGGAGAAAAGCTCAACGACGAATTTGACCGAGCACTCTTAAAGGACCGGGACAGGGTCGATTTGTTGCTCGTAATTGGAACCTCCCTCAAGGTCTCGCCAGTATCAGAGATCTTGTGTAGGTCAACACCGCGGGCATACTTGACCCCACCACTGAATTTTCTATCACAGCCCACCTCCCTCATTCGGTGCCTCAGGTAAAGTGCATACGGAAGGGTTCGGCCTTCACACCAATGATTATTCGCAGATTTTGATCAACAAGACGCCCATAAGGCACATAAATCCCGACGTACGCACCACCGCGCTTGATCGATAGATTATTGACTATTCTGCGTCAGATCGTTCTATTAGGCAACGCCGATGACATCGTGCAGTACTTGTGTGAACGGTTGCACTGGGAGTTGCCACCGCCGACTCCACCAAAGGAACCGTATTTGGACGCACCACCGATAATGAGCAAGAACGGAAAGCGGTCATCGACGGAGATGATCGGTAGGGCAGAACCCGAGAGGGTTGGTAGAAGGTACGTACCATCTTGTATTCTTCGGACAGCGGCCCTAACTTTTCATTAGCCATGTTTGGCTGTTTCAAGGGGCGGAGGGTGGCAAATGGTTGGACGATATCAATGAAAAATATAGCTGCTCCGACGAGATATCCCCTCAAAGGACACCTCACCTAGAGCCTGGAGCTAAGAAGGCCAGGGTTACTTGACCATCGCAAAGCACGGACATTGTAAGATAGTAGATGGATCTTCTCGGTAAAAGAAAGTGGAGCTCATGCTATAGCGTGAATCGTCCCGCCATCGCTACCGGTTAAAGCAAATATAGTATCCCGGATTACAAATGGTGCAAAGAAGAGTTGAAGGGATGGTATCACGAAGTATCACCGTCCATTTGCCTCGAAAAGAACCTCGCCGTTGCCCTGCCCGGGTATCGCAATCTTCGTCAGCGAACGGCGGTTCTGCTTTGATGAGTGCCGCCCGTGTCTTCCGGGTGCGCTCACGAAGTCTGGTATGCTGGAGGACGAATTGTTCGGATTGTGCGTTCTCTGTGAGGGTATGTAGAAATCGTCGTTTTCATCGTCGTCTTCTGCGTATGCGGGATCGTAAGAGACGGATGAGGATCCACTTGGGCGGAAGTGTCGGATGGAGTTATATGTGCCCTTGCGGAGATGAGTTGCAAATGAGTAGAGCAAGAGTGCAAAGTATATCTGGGTCAAAGCGACAATATCGTTCAGACGCGAATGAAAAACAAAAATAAGTAGCGACGAGACAACTACATACCTTCGCACACCAAGACAAGACGATCACCATTGCGGCGGTGCCCTTCTCTTCGTTCCACAAGATGTTGGCTGCGGCAGCGAGCTGCGCATCAGTCATGCTATGATTTACGCCAGCGCCCTCCCTGATCGCTTCTTGTGCGGGAGAATTGGCCTGTCGCCGACCGTCGTGCGGGGTATAAACCCACCAGACCACAGCGAAGAAAAGCGTCCATACAGTGGAGAATACGTGATCGACGAAGAATAAATGGGCAAAGTAAAGCGTTTGTACAGGATGCTCCTACAACGAGAGAGAGAGAATTGGGTAGGTTCGCGATGCTACGCTTCGGAAAAGCCTAGAAAAGCGTGCAACGAACCTCTTTGACCGCATTCAAGCCCCACGCAAGAGCTACCAGACCGAGGAGCGAGTACAGATACAGACTCAGCTGGGCAAAAGAACCGCCTGCGCCTGTCAACACCGAAATGAGGCCATAAACGCCGGCTACTTTGTTGAATAGCTGAACTCGTTTGCCCGAGAGGATTCGGTGGGGGGGACTGATCAGAAAAAAAAAGTACGCAACCGAGATGAGACGATTGTATCTACTCACCGCAAACAGTAGGGTTATCGTCACACCAGTCTTCAGGTCCAGTAGACCCAGGAAGGTGTTGACGGGCCAAAGCCGCCATTCAGGACGAAGCATGAGTTTCATATGCGGGACATGTACTGAGGTCTAGTAAAACGACGAGAACAGAATTAGGGTGAAGCGGTAGTGCTTGCCTAATCCAGACAAATTCAAGAACGAATATCACCCAGCTGACTAAGCAGGTTGATACCAACAGCACAGCTCATAGCATATCGATCCAATCAGTGGCCAGCGCAGAATAGATTCTAACTGTACAATAATGATACAATAGTAATGTAAGGAATCCACAAGGTAGTTCAAATCTACGAACGCTCGCCACGCAACCGCCGTGCAAGCGCCAGGTCTTTAGGCTGGATGGTCACACGCTTAGCGTGGATGGCAGCCAAGTTGGTGTCCTCGAACAACGAAACGAGGTATGCCTCAGCGGCCTCCTGCAGCGCCATGACTGCCGAGGATTGGAA
>JADGIP010000408.1:0-18400 GCA_016618355.2 Astraeus odoratus | reverse complement strand
TTTTTTTTTTAGCAAGCTTTACATCCTGTCACCACATGCGTGGTACATTCTGGATGAACCGTCATCAGCATACCGGCCATTTTTCCTTGGGTTTTGGTTGAGGCATCGTGTGCTTCATTTACTTGTCGATTCAGTCATGAAGCAACCAAGGCTTAAGTATGAGGAATTCGTACAAATGTTGAATGTCACACCAGAATCACCAGAAGATGTGTCCATCGCCCTTAAAATGCTTGGTAGGAGTATTACTGAAGAAGATCTGCAAGATGATGGTGTTGTAAGCTTTGCCTTTTCCTCGGCATGTTTCATTTGTTACCCAGCATTTTCTAGAAATCATATATCCTCTCTGCATTAGAGGAACTTCGCCAAGATGAGCAGATAAATATCCGTCGGGCACCAGTCGTACGCTCTCTTCTGGGCCAGGAAATATCTTATGAGGGGCAAGAGAAAAACCCTCGTCAATTAGCGAAGTGCGTTGTTTCCTGCTCGATAATTGCACGTTGCTAAGCAGGGCTTGCAAAGCTGTAGCTCCCCTGCAAACGTTGAGCTACAAGTGTTGGAACATTGCAATAAAACGGTTGTCACACCAACAGTTGGACGTGTTGCTGAGATATTCTTTGCTAAGAATATTGTGGTGTCTGGTACCCCGATAATGGACTCTGCTGAAACAAATAGCAATACAAACAGTAATGTGTCAATCGTGCATCTCGCCAACCCTAACATGGTCAAGTGGCTGGAACCTGCTGCTTATCCGGGTTATTATCAATCTGTTCTTGTTGATGGGGTTATTTATTCTGTAAGAGTCATTCATGGCATATCCTCCAGAAACTCTGATCTAAGCAACTCAAGGTTGGTGACACAGTAATGGTGGAGCCGGGTGTAGATGAAAATCATGCTCGTGCCAAGAACTATGCTCACTTAACGTCACGCTCCACAAATTCTCTTGCCAATACCCGTTGGTGGGTGCCCCATCTGTTTGTTAGTTTTGAAAGGGCTTACTTGGTACAGGTTCTGTCAAATCCAGTACCTTTTCGAGGACAAGCACGGCAGGAAAAAGTTTCATGCACAGTGGCTTACACATTCATCGAAGACCCTTCTCCAGGAAGTTGGCCATCCACAAGCACTCTATTTCATGTTGAATGATTGTGAGGACATTGATGTTGATGCCATCTGCCAGATGTGCAATGTACAAGAGATTGACCCAGATGCTCATGAACCAAGTGAAGCTAATATTATAGAAGAGAATGATTTCCACTGCAGGTGAGTCATGTATCTAGTGTATGTACTTGAAAATGCCTCATATGGATTAGATTAATGTTCAACAGTACTGATGCATCATTTGTCTCACTCTCTGCTGAACAAATTCTTCATGCTTTGGCACACTGTGATGAGCATCAGCAGTGCCTTCCATGTGGGCTTAGAGTTATGAAGCAAAGCATTGCCCATGCTCGACCTCTTCCTGGTGGTGGATATGCACAGCATGAATTCTCATATCATACTCAGGACTTTGTCTACATCAAGTGCCCAGAGCCACATTCTGTTTACAAAATTGGCCAAATCTTGAAGGTGAAGGCAATGAAAGCACCAATAGAGGTAACAGTACAGCTATTTGGTCGCTATGATGATATTATCAGGAAGCTTCCCCATAATGAAAAGGAGTTTGTTTCCTATGATGATGTATGTTGTCATTCAAGGTGTACTCTTCCAATGACTAACTTGTGTTGCAGCGTCGCATCTTCATTACTAACACAGTCGAAACAGTTTATAGCCATGACATTGAAGGGCTATGCTATGTTATACACAGTTACAACTCTGAATCCATTGATAACTGGGTAAAAGATGATAACCACTATTATGTCAATCAGATGGCACCTTCCACCAATATCAGGTCCTTGGAGGACCTTCATGATTGGTCTGAGGATCAATTTCAATGCTGTAAGAAATGTAAACAAGAGCATGAAGATACCCTTCATCAACACAGCAAACTATTACAGAGACATGGTCGGCTACGTGCTATGGAATTATTCAGTGGTATGCCTTGATATTAGCTCAGTATAATCTGGCTTTTTTTCACTTGGGCCTTTTCAGGGGCAGGTGGCCTTGGAACTGGATTTGGCTTGTCTGGTTTTGTAGAGACAAGATGGGCAATTGAGTTCTCTCCCAGTGCAGCACAAACCTACCAGTTGGTGTCTTATGTTACTTTGTATTATTTAATGCTTACTTGTATCCAGGCATAATCATCCTGAAACAGTGGTTTACAACCAGTGCACCAATTTATGCCTTCAATCTGCAATTGATACCTTAGAAGGGAAAATTACCAGGCCTTTGTTTGCAGTAGATGGAAAGAAGCAATTACCCCCAATGCCAAAGCAGGGAGAAGTAGATTTTATATATGGAGGTTTGTGGTGTCAGTTATGTTGATCCTTTCTCACCATTAGGTTTAGGACCACCATGTCAAAGTTTTTCTCTCATGAATCACAATAAGGTTGGTTTAATATATTTACATCCTTATTTGTGATTAATACCATTATTTTCCTGAAGAAAGATGATGACATTCGGTAGGCAAGTTTTATCCCAAACATGTCAAACATGTCACATGTTGTGTAGGAGCACCCTTATTTGCAACATGTTGTCATATGTCGAATTTTATAGGCCAATGTATCTCCTTCTGGAGAATGTCTATGGTCTCATGGTCCATACCCTGAAACCATCTTCGAAAGACCAAGTGCAACTTGCTGTCGTGAAGTTTATCCAACGTGCACTAGTATCTATTGGGTAAGCCTAAAAGTTATTTAATCGAGACACCTGCTTAGTGTGATGTAGGTATCAGTCACGGTTCACTGTCCTACAGGCTGCTCAGTTTGGTGTGCCACAAGGCCGACGAAGGGTTATTTTCTGGGCAGCTCGGCAAGATGTATTGCTCCCAGATTGGCCTCTCCCAACCCACTGTTCACCTTCGAAGTCGTGCAAAGTCCAACTCCCATTTGGCTCTACATTACCCCCTATCTCCCGGAATAAGAACAACAGTCAAGAGGACGACCGCTCTGCACCATTGCATTTTGTCACTATCAATGAGGCCATTGGTGACTTAGTACGTAGTCTTCGTGTTCACATCATATTACTTCTAAATGACTAATCCGTCCAGCCTCCGTTTGATTGGTACGTCATTGAACTCTTGACGATGGATGGAGTTAACAGTGTCCAGGATTAATCCACATGAAACCAGTCCTGCAACATCAATGGATCGAAAAGAAGCGAAGAAGCGTGAGAGCGACCTTGGGATCCCATCCTTTTCCGCACTCAGTGTACCTTCCATGACATGGGTCGGCTATCCGAAACCATGTAGGTATCACACGAAGCCACTTAGTAGGTTCCAGAAATGGATGCGCCAGTCTCAAGACGGAAGAATCAATACTAGTCTTTCATACCATTATACGCGGTGCTTCAGCAGCAATGTGGTAGAGCGGTGTGTTCTCAGGACGTCATTTGCATGCCAGGCTGACAGTTGTGTCAGAGTGTGTAGTGTGCCAATGAGAGCCGGTGCCAATCACTCAGGTTCGTGGAGCATTCAGTACCAGCTCATGGTCTCATTTCATTGCAGATCTCCCAAGGACCTTACGTATGAAGCTTGCAGAAGGCAAACCAGTTGCAAAGGCGTACAAGGGTGAGTGACGCTTCTGATACATGATGTAGCTAAGCAGAGGCGATCAGGTCTTTACCGACGCCTTGACGGGAATGCACTGTTTGCAACAGCGCTAACGAGTGTCGCTCCAAATAGCAAGGCAGGTACAGTCTTGCATCCATCTGTAAGTGTGGAATCACGACGCTATGGGAACCTGCGTTTACCTGAGTGACACAGCAAAAACGTATTCTGAGTGTCCGCGAGTGTGCACGGGCTCAGGGATTTCCAGATCATTATCAATTTTTGTCAGTCAACAAAACGCCAACAAAAATCTTGGGTGATGTTGGTCTCTTGTTTATCTGGTATGGATGATCTATCAATTTCCTTCCAGCAACTCCGACAGATTGGAAATGCCGTTCCAGTTCCACTGGCTTATGCATTGGGAAAATCGCTTGGACGGGCTCTTCTCAAGATGTGGGAGGATAAAGAGAGGGAGGGAAGCCCAGAGCTTTAATACTGCGGCCACCAGTATACCTCCCATACAGGACCGGAGACCCTCAGCTCGAAAGGGAATGCCTGGAGGGACTCGAGTGCTAATTGTTCGCATTTTGACGCACGATAATGTTGCTATATTATGCACACTGAGCTCGCTGGACGTGCTGTTTAACCAATGAGATTAGCACGCCGCACTACTGAAATTGGTTACAATGACAATCTAAGCAAATCGGGTATTCAGCAGCAGGGGTATCGGGGACGAAACCACGTAATTTCTCTGTCATGGTACTAGCCGGGATATGCTGGAGTTTCTTGGAAAGGGACGGTGCGGGATACGTTGTGATGAAGCAGCGCTGAGCGCCGAGGTGCAGCGCGCAAGCTCGGCTCTCCGGAGTTCTTCATCTATTCGCCACATGCCTTGAACAAATCCATCACGATCCAGACTCCCGGTCCGACGTGGATCACATTCGTTCCTGGACGAGGGATGAGGTCAGCTGAGTACTTCAACTAGATAACGGTACACACCATATATCCCTTATTTTTTTCCGGTCGAGTCTCGAAGCCTTCCATATATACTTGACGATGTGACCATTCAGTCTCTCTCCGACCCCAAGTAGTTCATCTTCACCATCACTATTCCCCGTTGACTGGAGCTCCCTTTTGTTCATCGACAATATCGGATGATCCTCTGACTGAGCGACCAAATCGAGTGAAAGACCTCGCCAACCAGCCGCCTGTCTTTCCTTCCTCGACTGAGTAGTCGGAGAGTATATGGTGTTGGTTCGACTCTGTCTCTCGGCCTCCCGTTGGCCTTCGACCGCACTCATGAACAGGGCGTCGTATCGAGCACGAGCGGAAGGAGGGACAGGAGTAGGCCTGTGCAGAAGGGAGAGTTTGGTATTTGATGCAACTGTGCTGCTGCGGGTACTGTTGGTAGTCGCAGTGCTGAGAATAGAAGAACGATCAGACGTTGATGCAGATGTGGACGTGAGGGATGCACGTGAAGAAAGTGGTCGAGAGCGCAGAAGAGAAGGTGGCGGTGGCGGAGGTGGGCGACGTGCCTTGACAGGTGCAGTCGCGGAGGAAGAAGCTGCGTTAGTGGGCCGAACAGGAGGTTTGGGTGGTGGAGTGGGCGCAACTTTCACAACTTGTGTGACAAGTCTCGGGGGGGCCCTTGATTCTCCCATTGCCAGATCCAGGTTGAAATGTGCCGCAGTAGATGGACTAGCGGCAGACGGGACCGAGACGTCCTCGAAAGAATCACTGATGCTTGCAGAGTCAACGTCTGTGATGCTCCTGGTATCTAGGAGCGGCGACGTGCAAAGATTTGGTGTTTCTAGGTTGCTCCCATCGGAGGAAAGCGATATTGAGTGGAATGACGAGATGGAAGAAGCTGGTGCATGACCGACACGAGCGGCACCAAATTGATGTGCAGCGGGAGGGTACGTGTGTTCGACGGTCAGTGAACTTACAGGTTTGGGGGGACGTAGCGTAGCACCTGCGTCTCCGCCGGCCAACGATAGATGAGTAACGGGGGTGCCACTAGCCGAGACATGAGACGGTTTGCGCAGAGGAAGTGGTGGTCGTTGTTTCGGGGGTGACTCGAGATTGATGAGCGGGGTGGATGGGTCCCTGTTGTCCCTAGACGGATCTAACTGACCCGAGGGGGGGGGCCTACTCGATCCAGGTGTCTGACGGAGTGTGGATGAGCCACTGAAAGGGCCGTCCTCCACAACCCAATCCTTTAGATCTATCAAGGATGTTTTGCGACACAGAGAAGGCGACCGTCTGCTGGAAGACAAGGTGGCTGCCAATGGAACAATTGGATGAAACGTGCCAGCGGAGGGTGAGATGGGCGTTTCTAGTAGATCGGTGGTTCCGACGTGCCTCGACTTGCGCGACGCTGCCGACGGCGGGTCCGCTATTGCTGGCTTCGTTGGTGGGGAAGATGATGATGACGACGATCCCGCCAGCGCCTCGAAGGCTTTGATCCTCGACTGGAGCGATGCAGAGGGCATGGACACTGACGATGCAGAGCGTGTGCTGCGACAACACGAATTCCGTGTCTCCGGTCGGAAGCACTCCTTTTTTGGAAATCCTCCGATACTCAGGGGTTCTGTTCTCCCATCTTTTACCATCCGATCGCTATCCACCAGCGTCAGCACCATGTCCAACGCTACTACCACTGATCTCTATGCAGTCGCAGGTCAGCGCAATGTTGGCTTACTTCTGAGATTGTGACTGAAGTATTCGTCAAGATTTCTGCCTCATTCCAATAGGCACGGGCGACTCGTCCGTGCGTTCCATATCATTATCATATATCCTTGGAGTTCATGATCCCAGCCAGGTCGCAGAATACATTGCCGAGTGCCACACGGTCCTCGAGAAGTCTGGCCTAAAATTTAAGGTTTGTGTCTACAGAGATCATCTCGCCCTGAATAAATTCAATGTCTTGCAGATGCAGTATGTATCCTGTCGTCACTTTTGCAATAGAAATAACTCTTTGGTTTTGCGAAGTGGGTACGGGACAAACCTGGGTTCGTATATACTGTCGTCCATGCGCTTCGTAATAATCAACTGCTAGAGGGTCCGTGGAGTGAGGTCTCCAAGGCCATCCACGATTGCCACGCCGCAGTGCATGCCATGGGCGCCCCTCGTGTTGCCACGGACATCCGTATTGGCACACGCACAGATCGTGGAGTAATTCCCGGAGATGGAAACGACCACAAACTTCGTCGTGTCGAGGAAATCTTGGCAAAGAAGGCCTATGCAAGGTAGGCTTTAAGTCCAATGCGCAGCATAACATTGGAGTAAGACGTGTAGCAGAAATACATGAGCGTGTTCTATGTGTAGCAGGGTGTGGCTACAATATGATAGGTGATGTCTTTCAGATCACTGGAACAGGCTTAGGTCGCTTCGTAGCATAGATTTGTGCCAACAATCCGAGCACTCCTCCGTCTTCCAACTCCTCATCTTCATCGGTCCCTTCTTGATGCGGTTCATATGGTGTCGCCCCTTTGGAACCCCCATCCACGTACGAGTCATCCCCTAGCCCGCTTCTGACCTCCTCTGCAATGGCTTCGTTTCGTGTAGGTGGTAGTGGCTGAGGTTGAATGCTTCCTTGTGAATCGCCTAGCACTGCAGTCTGTGCCATTCCCATGCTCTGGCTCATAGAAGGCGCGCCTATGGTAGATTGCCACATCGTTGAGCTTGCCATTCCGCTCCCTCCCGCCAAGACATTCATTCCTCCTGGATGGTGTCTGCGCCGAAGTGCAGCGTGTTGACTTTGACGAAGGGCACGATCGTATTCTTGAGTACGATCAGCGTCTTTCCCGTCGCTGGGGGAAATGGTGTTATCTAGGTTAGCTTTAGAGGCAGCTAGCGCACGGCGTCGTGCACTTAAGTCCGCCATGCGAGTCAAGTACAACGACCCAGCTGGATCACTAGGATTCCAGTCAGGATTAGCAGCCTAGTTCGAAGTCTTCAAGTATTAGTTCAGAAATAGACACATGGGCATACCTTGAAGTTGAGGAAACTCTTCTCCATTTTCCCTTCCCGCGAAAGCATTCTCTCGTCCCTTATTTCTGTCGGTGCGCCAAACTATGCACAGTGGACGGTCAGCTACCATTCTGGATGGTGCGAGATTTGGCTGACCTTTACGTTACCATGTCGCTTGAAGTCGAATTCCGCAAAACTACAGATGTAACCCCGTCCAGGGACCCACAATGTGAAGTCATGGAAGAAGTCGATGATGGCAGGAGCACATGGCGGTAGCGAGAACCACAGGATGAAAGGAGTTGTAAGAACAGAAACCATCTCTTGCAAAAATATTATGATCTTGACGGAAAATAGCTCTCCAAACTCTTGGTGGACCTGTAATAAATTCACGTATGAGTCAAGGGCGTAACATAAGATAGAAGGAGGATACCCTTTTGGAATGGAGTTGTCCCTTCCATTCGTCCGGCATATAATGTGTATACTGAATCACTTCTGTCATGAGCAACTCCGGATCAAACACAGCGTTGTCTTCAGGTATCATTCCCCGCAAGGCTGCAAGGACTGACCCGAAAATTGTAATATAGAACAGAACTGTGCGGTGAGGAGTAATCTCCATGGGGAGTATTACGTCAGGTTCGATGACGGACGCAAGAACAAGAACAGCAGCAAAGGAGCCCGCAATAAAAGCTACAAAGCTGCGGAAGAATTTCAACCAGCGTTACTTGACAATAGACTACGACACTAACCGCAAGACGATGGTCACCTTCTCGTTAGGGAACTGACCTATGTACATGCTAGCCAAGGGGTACGACTCATCTAGACGACGGGTGAAGAGGTGTGCCAGCTCATTGAATTCCCGAAACTTCCACTGCGCGTACGGAGTATATCGCCGACCACCAATCGAAGATGGGTTCTTGTGGTATTCCTATTATAGGGGGTGATGAAGCAGGAGCAAAGCAAGTTGGGAACAACCCACCTCGAAGTAGCGGAAGAAAGAATACATGACCATGTAAAGGACGATGAATGGTGCAAAGATAGCGTTGAGAATTCCCATGAAGATGAACCGTCGTCGTAAGCTGTGTACTTTAATGATAAGTGGTGGCAATGCTTCTCCGATACGTACCCGTCAGTAAGCACAGCCCGATGTTTAGTCTTTAGGAAGACTTTCCTGACACGTCCTTGTTGGTCGAACAAATACTCCATCAAGCAGAACCTCAGGTTCCACTCGAGCACCCGCGTCAACGTCCTCCCTTTACCTTCGTCATTCCCTCGATACAGTACCCGCTTCAAGACAGGTGGTAATGGAACATGCAAGTCCAGCAAGTCCTTGTTGAACAAAGCAATAAGGTAATTCTCTTGTCGCATGATGCGATTTGCAATGTCGTGAGCATCCAATGACGCCGTGGCAGGGCTTGCAGGATTATTATTGGAGGCTGACGAAATGGCCGTGATGGGGTTCTCTTCCCGGATAGCACCTATTCGTCGTACAACTTCGGGCCATGAGATCGTCTGAATGTCAGCCTAAAGAGGTAAGCACGTAAGTTGGCAGCCGTGACAGGCACGAGATAGGTGATGAACGCACATCTGGAATGCGTAGCAAATGAGTGTAGAAATTGTACATATCCACCAAACGCATGACTTCGAACACGAACGATATGACTTGCCAGGCATAGAACGCGCTGAATAGCAAAAAGAACAGTAGGGTAAAGCCAGAAAACCTGGGCAACACATTTAGCGTCACTTTCTTTTTTTTCTCGTATAGAATACACTTACTTGGACACACAACGGTCAACGACGATGTCCGAAAGGCGGGTAACTTTGTCTCGATGTAATTTGCCATATTCGACGCACCCTAGCAAGAACGTCGAGAAACCGATAACAAACCCCACTGTTCTACGTTGCTGTAAGTTAGCCTCTCGACAAAAAAAAAAGAGATGTGATGTTCATAGCACTGACAAGAGATTGAGGCCACGCGCGAGGGCTATTGAGTAGATCCCCTTTCCTTCGTAATACGCATAAACTTCTTGGAGGAATGCATCTAAATTATACACATTGACCCAGTTCCATAGTGCACGCTCGTAAGCGTCCAAGCCGCGAAGAGGCTTCGGAGAAGGCTGCCTTTGCGACGGAGTCTGTGGAGGTATATCAACGTCTAATTCCGATGGCCGAGGGGGTATTGACACTGGGGAAGGCGCTTCTGGGATGGTGGTAGTCTCTCGTGGTACGGACCTCGCAGACGTGGAGTAGAGAGGTTGCGCACGGCCCTTTCCTTTGGAGGCGTGTGTGGCAGCAGCAGCAGACGACGAGGGCATATGCGCCGCCTCGATCATGAAGCTCTGCGGCACCTCGCCGTCGGAGTCTTGTTCATAGACCTTGTCCTCTCGGCGAATGTTTGGCCGTAACAGGCTTGCATCCGAGGTGTCTACTCCGTGTGCGAGTTTGCGTTTACGACGTGGCTTTGTGCCAAACGTGCTCTCTGGGGTCGCGTGGCCTGCTTCCACGTCTAGTTCACTGTTCTCGTTCTCGTCTTCCTCCACCAAGGACTGGTTGACCTGCAGGTACCCGTGGTGCGTTCGTCCAAGGGGGTTAAGCATATGAAGGAAAGGCCGGGAGTTTGATGGACCACCACCAGCATATGAAGATCGAACGGTATGCGTGCTTCTCGACGGAGGACTCGAAGGTAAGCGTGGAGTTGAGGCAGACATGGAGGTGCTAAGGGGCCCTCGCTGTGCAAAGCCCGTTTAAGATGAAGGCACGAGTTCAAGCAGTCCGAGACCGGAGCGCTTGGTGAGGGCTGTCAAGAGAGCCTGTCGATATGGACTACGTATGTAAGTAAGTACAGTATGTCAGTACTACAATCCGCTGGAACACAGCCATAAATGGCATCCTCTCAGTTTCGGGCAGTCTTCAGGGGAAATCGCAGCCGTTCGGATATAATAAGTACATCAGATCGCATACTACAAGTACATGCACAAGGCTACATCCAACTTTCCTGCGTTCACTCAGAAGCCACAACACCCAAGACACTGGCAGCCTTCATGACCGCCCTCAGTCCAGAGGCAGTGATGTCGGAGTCACTCCCGACACCCCAGGCAGACACCTTCTTCGGCTTCCCCTGCGTCTCGTATACCAACTCCACAAACGAGACCGCCGTCACTTCTGCACCTTCGCCAACTGAATGCTCGGAATACTCTCTGATCGACAGGGTACCTTTGATTTGCGAGTGAAGGGCAGCAAGCGCCGCCGACAACGGACCATTACCCTCGCCAGTGATGCGCAGGACTGCGCCGTCGACCAGCATCTCGAGAGTGATTTGGCGACGGCCAGCGCCTGCAGGCTTTTCGAGGTCGAAGGACAACAGCTCGAACCGCGATTGTCGCTCAAGTCCGTATCCGTATGTCTCCTTGAACAACTGCGTGAGGTTGTCGTACGATATCTGACCACCCGATTCCAAACTTGCTCGCTGTACAACCTCGTAAAACGAAGCCAGCATGCGTCGAGGCAGCTGCAGCCCGAGGGAGTTGACAATTGCGTCTGCGATATCACCCTGCCCCGAGGTCGAACCGAAACCCACGTTTAATTTCAGCTCGGGCAATAAACGATCACCGATCGCACTGTTGACAGCGCTAAGCACAGCCCGCAAACCCGAAGCTGCTATGTCGGAGTCCACACCCACACCCCACCAAGACTGCGAAGCACCTCTGGCCTCCTTGACGTTGTCAGTGGCAGCCACAAGCTCAATATAAGAGGCGGCTTTCGCACTCTGCGCCTCGCCCATGGTATGTTCGGTATACTCGCGCAGAGTGAGATTGATATCCAAATGGGTGTGAAGGGCGTCGAGGAGAGCAGATATAGGACCGTTCCCATCGCCGCGGATAACGCGCAGTACACCATCCACAGTGATAGTGCCATCAAATCGGCGACGCTCGTCTTGGACTTCGTCTTGATCAGAAGGATCGGGGGACGGCTCAGTCGTAATACGGAACGACTTTAATGCCAGCCTTCCCTCATAATTGTGTCCACCAAAGTGATATGTGCTCCGGAACGCAGTTGTAATGTCTTCTACCGTCATTTCCCGAGCTTCGCGGTCCGCCATAGCCTGGATAATCTGATAAAACGCAATCTGCATCTTCCGCGGGAGGTCGAGGTGCAGGTGCTGCTTGACGATGTACGCAATACCGCCTTTACCGGATTGTGAGTTGACTCGGATGACGGCCTCGTACGTGCAGCCCAAATCCGCAGGGTCGATGGGGAGATACGGCATAGCCCATAATTGCGGTTCGCCATTCGTGGCATTTAGTGCATGCCGCTGCTTCTGTTCCTCGAAACCTTTTTTGATGGCGTCCTGGTGAGAACCAGAGAACGCCGTGAAAACAAATTCGCCAGCATACGGATGGCGCGGATGGACAGGTATATCGTTGCATTGTGTCACAATGTCAATGATTGCCTGGAGGTCGCTAAAGTCGAGATGAGGAGTGATACCCTGAGTGTATAGATTGAGAGCGAGGTTGACTATGTCGACGTTCCCTGTCCGTTCGCCGTTTCCGAACAAGCAGCCCTCGATGCGATCGGCGCCAGCAAGGACGGCAAGCTCTGCGGCAGCGATGCCTGTGCCTGGCTAGACTGTGAGAGAGCTGTGTTTGACTTGGGACGGTTACGGCGCACCTCGGTCATTATGAGGATGCAAGCTTACTACTACCTTTTCACGTTCGGATATGTGTGTGCAAAAGTACTCCACCTGGTGCAAGTCGTCTGTCACGCGAATCCAAATTTGCGAAGTAATGGCGCGGATCTCACCTGGTCTGCATAGTGATTGGGTGGAGCCACCTCGACAGTTGCAGGGAGGTTGAAGATGATCCTGTAGTCACCAGCGTCCGCCTTTCCCCATGCCGCCTTAACAGCATCGCAAATTGCCACAGAAAATTCCACCTCGGTCTGGGAGAACGTCTCAGGGCTGTACTCGTACCGGAATTTGGTGCCGTGAGAGAGGGCATATTGATTGGAGAGGTCACGAACAAGCTCCGTGTGTCGCACTGCGAGGGCAATCGTCTGATCCTTTGAATTGTGAAACACGACACGGCGGAACAGCGGGCAAGTAGCGCTGTACATATGGATGATGGCATGCTTTGCACCAGCGACAGATTCGAAGGTTCGTCGTATGAGGTCTTTACGAGCAGGTGTCAAAACCTATGCGGACGAGCATCAGGACCGCGCGCTCTGCCTGCAATTCACTGTCGCATACCTGGATCCAGACATCGTCCGGGATTTCGTTGTGCTCTATGAGATAACGGACGAAATTGAAGTCGGTATCGCTGGCAGCGGGATAGGCGACCTCGATCTCCTTGAAACCACACTTGATAAGCAGTCTAAAGAAGGTGAGTTTTTGGTCTGCAGTCATCGGGTTCACAAGTGCCTGATTTCCATCCCGCAGGTCTGTGGACAGCCAGATCGGTGCCTTTTTGAACGTTCTTGTGGGCCATTGTCGATTGTCGAGCTGGAGGGGGGTGTACGGTTGGTACTTTTGAGAGGGGTCTATGCTGGAGATGGATGGTAGCCGTCAGTGCCTCTGTAGGACGCAGAAAGGCGGAACGCACAGCATGCAACCCATGTCAAGGGACTGTCACGATAAGGATGAGACGACCCAGCGTTGGCAACGATCAGAAGTTGGTCCGAAAGAAAGAAAGAAAAAAAAAAGTGACAATAAGTATGCAACGATCGAGTCATCATTAAGTCGCGCCACAGCCGCATTTGAGAGTCTAACATGCCCGCTGTTACATAGTCCATCGTAGAGTTGCTCAGTGGCCTGTCTCGCTACTAAAACGTGGGCCTTGAAGCAAGTCCATACCAAAGTCCATCGACGTCAGCATATACGCGATTAGATAGATCAGATCGACATCAATCTTGTCTGCTCTTTTCCCCCAACATGTCGCTTACCTTGTCCACGAAAACCACACCGTTCCCCTATGCCGCGATAGCGACTGCAATCTACACCCAGAAAGCAGAGCTTAGCTATGACGAATCCGCAACAGGCGTTTCGTTACTCTTGGATGGTGCCGAATATACAACTGAAGGTGAAATCGTCGATGCCCTGGCAAAAGCAGGGGGGTTGGATGGAGATAGCACCAAGGTGCGTAGGGGGATCCTGCGCGAATTTATCGACCCAACTAGAATGTAATGAACAGGCAGCTACGTATTTCGCTCTGGCACGGACGCTGCCCTCTATGACGGGGGTGTCCGACATCTTCACCATCCTAGACTCGCTCGATGATCATCTTGCCTATCGCACGTTCCTCGTCTCCCATGACATATCCGGGGCTGATTGGGCACTCTGGGGATCGATCCGAGGTGAGGATATGCCCTTCCGTAGAACGATGCTCCAAACTTCTTCTATCTTCATCTTTCGACAGCCGCGATCAAAGTGTTGGGTCTGCTTAAAAACGGCCACCATGCCCACGCCCTAAGGTGGTTCACTCATTTGGAAAGTCTTGAGTCGACCCAGGTCGCGCTCGCGAGCGTGACAGCCGCCAAAGCAAATAAAGCTCGCAGTACCAAGACAGCCGCCAGCTTTGCATTAGGTCTGCAAGACGCGAAAGAGGGCGAGGTAGTCACCCGCTTCCCGCCAGAACCAAGCGGGTACTTGCACATCGGACACGCCAAAGCCGCGATGCTCAACCAATACTTCGCCAAGATGTACAAGGGAAAGCTCATCATTCGATTTGATGACACAAATCCTACGAAAGAGAGGGTATTGGTTCCCTTAAGAGTCGTACTGCCCATTAGACTCATCTGACCGACAGACTGAATTCGAACAAACTATCCTCGAGGATCTGAGATTGCTTAACATAGAGGGGGACAGGGTCACACATACGTCGGATTACTTTGACACCATCTATGATCTCGCAATCCAACTCATCCGGGCAGGAAAAGCTTACGCAGACGACACCGAACAAGCTCAGGTAGGTAACATTTGCTGGAGCAGGCTTTCCATTCATACCTCCGTAGATGCGAGAGGAACGTGGCAAAGGTATCGCATCTGCACACCGCGACGACTCAGTCGAGGATAACCTAAAACACTTTGCTGAGATGAAGGCCGGAACATCCGAGGGCATACGCTGGTGTTTAAGGGCAAAAATTAGCGTGGACGACCAAAATAAGGCTCTTAGGGACCCCGTCATCTACCGATGCAATCTCGTTCCTCACCACAGGACAGGGTAAGTAGATACGCCTCCACGTCGGCGTGTATGATGAAACATAGCAGCATAGGGACAAGTGGAAGATATACCCAACGTACGATTTTGCCTGTCCAATCGTGGACTCGATCGAAGGTGTGACACACGCTCTGCGAACCAATGAATACCGCGAACGAAACGCACAATATTACTGGATGCTGGAAGCATTGGGTATCCGTCGCGTCCTTATATGGGATTTCAGGTTTGGGAGCTGAATTAAAATTGTGATCCACAAGTATTAATGTTTACACTGCTAGCCGGTTGAACTTCATATACACTCTTCTGTCCAAGCGCAAACTCCACTGGTTTGTAGATAACAAGCTTGTAAAAGGATGGGACGATCCGCGGTTCCCTACAATCAGAGGTAGGCCATATGTTTAGTAGCATACGCGCACGTAATAAGTGGGGTTTACATAGGCATTCGTCGTCGCGGAATGACGGTTGAGGCACTTTCTCAATTTATGCTTGCTCAAGGGCCGTCGCAGGCTATCGTGTCGTTGGAGTGGGATTCTATTTGGGCAATCAACAAGAAGGTGATCGACCCTGTTGCGCCGCGGTTCTGGGCCATTGTCAAAGATAATATGTGTGTATTACGAGCTAATGTCTGGCGAGATGCGTTTTTCTGATTTGTCCCAGGGTTCCTGTAACTTTAAGCGGCGGGCCAGAAAATCCGGAAGTGAGGAGTCTTCCTCGTCACAAGAAGAACGCAGAAGTTGGGGAGAAAAGTACCGTCTATTCAAATACCATTCTTGTCGAACAAGAAGATGCGGTATCCTTCGAGGACGGAGAGGAGGTAAATAGCTTTTAGCATGCTATGTCATCTTGATTGACTACATTTCTTAGATCACCCTCATGGACTGGGGTAACGCCATCGTCCGCTCGAAAACAACTGGATCCAACAATGAAATAACGTCCCTTACGATGGACCTCCATCTCGAAGGGGACTTCCGGAAAACTAAGAAAAAGATAACATGGCTTGCGCAAGCTACGAATGCCCATCCGTTGGTGGATGCTGTTCTCCTCGACTACGACTATCTCATCACGAAAAAGAAGCTGGAAGAAGAGGATGACGTGAAGGACTTTGTCACCCCGGTATCCGAATTCCGCGAAGATGCATACGCGGATGCCAATGTGAAGACACTACAGAAAGGGAACATCATTCAGTTCGAAAGGAAAGGGTACTATATCTTTGACGGAGTTGCGGAAGAAGGGAAGCTAGAATTTATCAAGATTCCAGACGGCCGCGCTGCAAATTTGGCTAGCAAGGCAGAAAAAAATACTACCGTAGCAAGCGGGACTCCGGCTCCGGCTCCTGCCACTTCATCAGCCTCTCTGACCGCATCAAAGATGTACCGCGTCGAGAATGTGTACGGGGAGGAAGGAGTGCGGCCTGCTCCTACTACGAAGATGTACGCTGTGAATAGTGTATACGAGTGAAGCTGCGGTATATAGGCAGGTACGTACATTATATATGCCATCTGCCAATGTCCTTCACCACGTCAAAATGTCGTAACATAGAGTTACATATATTATGGCCAATAGTTCTAGCACATACATATAACCCGTCATATATCAGGTCCGTAAGTATGTATGCAAAAAATAGCTGAGCATTTGTCCGAGGCAGTCCGAGGGCAAGTACTATTATCGTGGGTGTGCACATACAATAGCATCTACAGCTTGCGACATTGCTGCAGCATCGCAACTATTAACTGTGTAATGCCTCGGCCTTCGAGCTTCAAGAGCGAGATACATTTGTGCATGTAGATGTAGATTGGCAACGTAGTTGAGAGAAAAAGAGGCTATGGAAGCTGCCAAGCGTTGAAAGTACTTAGATTTCAGACGATCTTGGATGCTTGTAGCAAAGGTCTGATCTGCTGCTGCAAGGAGACGTGCAATGGGTCCATGTAGATATGTCCAAGCGGTAACACCCATGACTTAGAGGGGGAAACAGGTGCTATTTCCATCAGCAAAGGTGTATACGTAGGAAAATGCACGAAGGTTTCTCCCAGGCATTTCTGAATGTAGATTATGTCAGACTAAGCGGGTTTTGGGCGCGGCTTGCGTGCCGTGCGTGACAATGACTGACGCAAGTTGTACGTTTGGAATCATTTTTGACCTCTTCGCTGCCGCTGTTCACTCGTTGTAAATTCGAGTAGGACTGTAGACGAGTGACTCTGTATCGTTGTGAAGTCATTCAAGGTGTCGCAAAATTTTACCTACGAATGTCAAGAAAGCAGGCTTCTAATCGGACCAGCCTTGTATGTCACTCCCTTTGCAGTGCGCAAATCAAGCACAAAGGGAATATCCGTTTTAGTCACACCCCTGACAGTGTCACGAAGATCAAAAGCGACTCTCAGAGACGCTACAAAATCCGAGCTAAAATACATGTCAGTTACGTAGATACAGGTCACCGGATATCGAGTAGTCAGAGAACACGAAATGAAAGGATTTTCCACGAGATATCAGAACTCCTGCATAAGGAACGTATGTATGGCTACACAAAACAAGCGACGCAAGGGAAACATAACCATGGAAGAAAGGTTGTTGATCCACCGAAACGCGATTACGGCTGGAAACTCTATCGGGAAAGCTCAAACGGAATGCCTACATCGTTCTCCGCCGCAATCGCCTACTAAAGCTAGCTAGGGACGGACTTCGCCATAACGTTTTGGGCCGATCGTGGGGTTCTGGATGGATATTGAAACGACTGCGGCGGAGTACCTCCATGAGGATGAATGTGACTAAATTTCGTGGGTAAATACAATAAGCACGATTCGAAAAACACAAATGTACCCACCGATGAGTTCTTCTGTCAATGCCTGCGGATGATCTTCGAATTCGAGGTAGTCATGACCCAGACCAGATATCGGTGCTGCAATGAACCGGTCACCGACACGCATACTATTTGTATGGAATTGCCCTTTGATCTGGTTGGAGTCGTAGTCCAGAAGCTATAGACTTATTCAAGTTGTGCGCCGTTATTGCGGTGTAATAATACTTACCGATAGCCCATCTGGAGCGGCCATCCAGAAAAACTCTGTATCAAAGCGTGTAGGTATGCCCAGAACGTTTCCGCTACAAGAAACTCGGAGCTCAGCGAGGCGGAGCGATGGCAAGAAAAGCAAGGGAGGGACAACATACGATAGGATAGCACTCTGACACCCAAACATACCCTTGGCAGTGATGCGCTCCTTCCCGATGATGATCTCTACAGGCTGGCGACCCTTCCACCTAATTTCGGCCACTGTGACACCCTCCTTGTTGCATACGACCGTCCTGCGCATATCCACAGATTCGTCTTCGCTCTCTGTGTCCGAGTCCTTATCCGAGGCGCGAATGAAGTGTGAACGGGTAAGGATAGTGTATCCCAAGGCACCTGATTCGGGGTAAACGAGGGTGGAGTTGAGAATGTCCGATTTCGAAAATTTGAAGAGCATGGTGGTTGTGACGGTGGACGGCGACGGGTCTCTGACAGGTCGGGAAAGGGAGGGTAGACGGGACAGAACGAGATATGCGAGATGCGGATTTAATCCAATCTGGCCACTGGACGTGGGAAGAT
>JADGIP010000407.1:0-18508 GCA_016618355.2 Astraeus odoratus | reverse complement strand
AAAAAGACACGAGACTTTGATGCATCCCACCATCCGGAACTTCACAATTCTCGAACACTAATTCACAGGTATCGCTGCCTCTCATGCCGAACTTGTCCAATTTCTGGTGCGTCGAGAAGCCCTTGAAGCCCCTCTCGACAATGAAGGCGGTAATGCCTTTCGATCCCTTGTCTGGGGCTGTCTTTGCATATACTACGTAGGTCGAGGCAGTGGGACCATTGGTAATCCTACCGCGAATCAGCGTCCATTCCACCAAAGCAAAAGCTAATTACCAAAACTTGTTGCCGTTCAACTTCCATCCACCGTCAACTTTGTCGGCTCGCAACCTCATACTGATTACATCACTCCTGGGTAAAGGTCGCATGCCTCATCATCGCGTGGCTGAGTCATATGAGCGCACATACCCGCTTCCTGTTTCGCTCATAGCCAAACTACCAACTTTCTTTCCAGAGATGAGGTCGGGTAGGTACTTCTCCTTCTGTGCATCCGTCCCGTGCCGGTGAATCTGATTCACACACAGATTGGAATGAGCGCCATAGGAAAGCGCAACGGAACCGGACGCGCGAGATAGCTCTTCCATAGCCACTGTATGGTGAAGGTAACCAAGATCGAGTCCCCCATACTTGAACGACGCTGTGACGCCCAGAAGACCCATACCCCCCAGCTTTTCCCAGATATCCTGTGGGGTCATTCAGATGACTGACGGTGAGGACAATATGACGAGAGACCAACCGATGGGAAGGTGTTTGTTCTGTCTATCTCAGCCGCTCTGGGAGCAATTTCACGCTGTGCAAACTCTGCAACAATGCTGCGGAACTAAGATTCGGGATAGAAAGGCTTATGCTAGAGCAGGAAAGAAAGTATACCTCGGTCTGCTCTTCTGTGAGGCCAGCAACGTCGACGTTGTATGTAGACACATGTCTCGAAACAGAAGCGCGGCGCCCGATGCGTGCAAAGCGCATGCACGCTACGATCGACCTTACGGACGACAAACGAGACATGATGATGGTTGAAACGCAGTGGCTTCACCTTCGACTGATCCTGCAGACCGTGCGGAACTCGGAGCATATCCGGCCCGACCAAAGTACGATTTCCTAATTGGGTGTGGGGTAATAGTATTAAATTTCGCGCTTCATCACAATGGTATATATGATACAGTAGAGCGCATTAAATAAATCCGCGTGTATATCATCAAAGGAGACTCTGGTCTATGCACCGTTTCTGCCGACCGGAAGTCTTGTATCGCTCGACAATCTTCCTATCTAGTTCCTCCCACTTGCTAAGGCGATTCATGGCTTTCGGATCCAGATCGATTATGCTAACCGCGTGAGCTGACGGCGAACCACCACCTTGCTCGATTTTGAGTATGACTGAACAGTCTTTGAATGTGGAAGAGAGGAGATATGCCATCAAGTAGTGTTTGATGTTCCTTGCATCGGGGTTCGCATGGTCCCATGTGTAGTACTGGGATTTGTAAGATACAACAAAATCGTGCCAGTCCTCCCAAGTGGGATCGGTGGTGATGGATGCAAAGCCAGATGACGCATTTTCTAACGATGAAATGGCACAAAGTTTGGACAAGCCCTCGATGTCTAGGGGATCCAGATTGCGCTGCATGGTTGATATGGTATCCAGCACTTCGCTGCGGAGAAGTAGGGGTAGAAGAATGGATAGGAAGGCCTCTTCGAGGTCCATGTGAGATGTCGATGGGTTTCCGGTCAGTAAATTGGACAGAACACCATATGAGTGCTATAAGAATCAGCCGGGATCCATTGATGAAGAGAAGGCGCATACGTTTGAAGGTCTGATCATTTTCCCAGAGACGAATATCTTCAGATTATTCAATGAACCATCACTTCTGACCCAGGCGGTCCACAGGTCATGGATAGCCTTTTTGACGCGAGTTTCATCCTTGGAGTATAGATCCATGGGGCAATACTCGGTTGGAACATCACCCTCCTCCAACCTGAGACTGGTATGCATGCAGAACCGACACGTCGATGTCTTCACAGGAGCCGTCTCGTGCGACAGATGATGGGCTTTCGGCAAGAATCCCCATTTGGGCTGCATGCATGGACGTGGTCAACCAGGAACTGACACACTGACGCAAGTTAGGGGGCTACCCACCTTTATTTCTACTGCGATCGTGGTCTCTCCACTGATGAGATCCGTTGCAAGGATGCCCTTTCTTCGCTGCTTGTCGATTGCATCTTTCTTCTGTCTTTCCACTGGCCGATCCTCATTATGCAGACTCGCGAGTGCATCCAGCCACTGCGCGTCCAACAGCACGACATCCAGTTCTGGAAGCAGCGCTTGAGGCACCAATTGGGAGATTACATCCCTCTGGAACGCAATCATGGGGTCGTCGGGTTCTTCTTCGACATTGCCGTTGCCGCGCCATGCTGCCTCGCCGGAGTCTGAGATCGCGATCTTGCGCAGACGTAGCACATGGCCCTCGAAACGTGGGGCTCCACCACCCTTGTAAGAAAAGACGATAGTTGCGCCGCCTTCAGATATGTACGTCCAGTCCTCTGGACGAGTGTCGGTAATACGCAAGGGATCCATAATACGAGGCAACCGATGTTGATGTGCTAGTTGATGTGGCGCGTGCACTAGCGCCCACATCGCATCACATACACAATCACAATTCGTTGACGTGTAGCTATTGGTTGCAAGTGAATTCTTCACCTCCAGGGGCCTTACAAAACTTTCTGTGAAGCTTGAGTGCACAAAGGACAACGTGGTTGCAGTAGCCCAGTTGCTCCACCAGTGTCAATGACATGGCGGCGCGGCGGGAACAGCTGTCTGGGTTTCCCCCTGATTGCTTTGACCACACAAGAACAAGGCAAGTATGTACTCCATTTTTGGTGTACAATAACTACAGCTGAGTGGGTCCAGTGGTGGCTAAAGCAATTCATGTGGACGGCTTTATTAGATTCGTACCGGAGAACGATCGTTCTCATTCTCTTACCTCTGTTACCCCCTCTTACTTCGTGGCTTGCTCACCCAGTGCCACCAGAAGAACAGATCCTGTAGACGTTAAGGTAGCGTAGGAGCGGAAGATCATTATGACCCTCCCAACGCCCACAAACACGACTGGAAGCTCCCAACGTAGCTCGCGATCTAATGTGTCCATGACGTTCTCAGTCTGGCGTGCAATGTACGATGCGCAAGAAGCGATGTCGCTTGCGCCAAGGAAGGAAGTGAAGAAATACCTCAAGAAACCCCAGATGACCTGTGCTTCCCCTACGGTATGTCGGCCCCCTTCGCGTGTGCTCCCTCCAAATCGAACTCATCAGGAACGCACGGTATTCCACGGATTTCATGGATATTTCAAGGGCAAATGGGTGGCCACGCCCGAGGAAATCCGACCTCCGGCACTTTCACTACAAGACTTGGAATGCATTCGTACTCTAGGTATATCCGTGTATTCTCTCATCGAAAGATCTTTGATATCAGATAATGCGCCCAGGTCAAGGTGCCTATGGCAATGTCGTCCTGGTGCGCGTGCGTCTTCGTCCGAATCCCCACACTGCGGACCGCCCTGGCTCGGTCTTTGCCATGAAAATTCTAAGTAAAGCGGAAATGCAAAGCTTTGACGAGGTATGCGGTCTCCCATCATCGTCGTAAGTGCCTTCAATAAAATAAACTCATTCCACAGCGTCATCCGAACGACGCGGACGTTGAGATAGCTAGCCTCTGCAAGCTGCCCTGGAGCCCTTTCATCAACGGAGTGGTCAGCGCCTTCCACGACTCTGCCAATCTTTATTTGATGCTTGAATGCATTCCGTCTGGTTGTTTACATGACATTATCCACAAACGCGGTCCCTTGGACGCAACATCGGCCCGGTTCTACTACGCCAATATTACATGTGCACTCCTTTTTCTTCACGGACATGGCATTGTTCATCGTGACCTCAAGCCGACCAATATCTTGATGAAACCGGATGGGTATCTTGCGCTGGCAGACTTCGGGTTGGCAAAGCCAGAATCAGACAACTTGTGGCATAAGTGGACTATGGTAGGCACACCAGTGTATATGGCCCCCGAGTTGGTCTACCCCCAGGATGCAATCGGACGAAGCATCGACTGGTGGTCAAGCGGCATTATCCTTTACGAGATGATCACTAAACGACTGGTACGTGCATGTGTACTGCGTCCATGTGTGATACTTACATTCGCTGGCACCAAGCCGTTCTACGCCCAACATGAAGCGGACGTTTTCCAGCTAGTCCAATCTGGGCGATACAAGTGGCCGAGAAACATTCGGGTTGGAAAGACACTGAAATCGTTCGTTGGTGCCCTACTACGTCATAATGCCGAGCAAAGACTTGGTGTAGTAGAAGTCGTTATGGGACATGCGTGGTTACAAGGTATTGACTGGTGCAAAATGGAGAGGCATCAGTATGTTGTACGTTATTCCTTCCAATTGCTCTAGTCTGTTGGGTCTGATGTCAACCTGCTTCAGGCCCCGTGGGTACCCGGCTTGCCTGATCTGGCGGAGACGTGGCTGGACCAACCGCTCCCCGAACCGGAGACACTACCTGAACTCCGGGTGGTGCTCCCCCCCATTCACCGACAGCATGATCACCGGCGTCCAGTCCCGAAAAATGACATATAATGACGCATATGACAGGGCAATGCATACCTGTTATAATTTCATTGCTGCCATTCAAACCTTAACATGGGGATATGAGCCTTGAGAGCAGTATGACGTATGGCACCGACAGTACAGCGATTTGCAGTATAATTTCAGTTAAATGTCCCTGTATATCATCTGCGATGCTCCCATTGACATATGTGTTGTCCTGAATCCGATTCATTTTGCGCCATATCTAGATTTCGCCACCCTAGCATGTCATCACGTGAGCAGCCATTAGTACCATCCGTCCTGTCGGTGATCATCATTCATTTCGTTATCAAAGATCCTGCCTCAGGTACTCATAATGATTGACATGGGTCTGACACGCATTTTGAATTGACAGCCAAGTGAATACCGTATTTATACAAGCTCGAGTGCGCGGAGCCCCATCCATTTAGAGTTGACGGACATACAAATGGCAAGATCTGACATGGGTGGCAGAGCAGAGGGCTGAAAAAAAAAAAAATCGAACTGCGTCCAGTCATTTGACGTGCATCAGCTAGACGTATGGCCTCCCAATTTGGCCGGATGTGGTATCAACGATCATTCTATTCTGCTCTCTCCCCAGGCACCAGATCAACGAGCGCCAGCAAGAACAAAAGGAACCTCTCGTGATCGAAATTGGGAGCCCTTGCGATGCGTCGGATATATATAAGCCTGAGCGTTTCCCATGATGCCTGCTTATGCGAACTCGGAAACTTTGGCAGACACGAAGGCTGTCCCTGGTGATAAACACGTGGAAGATATGCAAGGGTAGCAGTAGTTTGGGGGGTTTGATGAGATTGCCGCTTCACGACGAACATGATAACCATATGCCCACGTAATCAGGAGATGGGGACGCCATTGTCCCGAACTGTGACAACAAGGAACGGTGATCCCATACTTACTTGCACGCACACACCCGTCGTCCGTGTTCTGGATCCAGGAGAATTGGTAAATACGTACATTCCAGCCGTTTCCGTAGTTAGCAGCTGGATGAAGACAAGGCGGACAATTGGCTTGGCAGAGTTGGATGTGTCATGAATGTAATGGTAATGCTACAAAGTGTCGCGCACTGGTGGCGGCCTTAGTCATAGTGCAGTACAAGGATCCTATTGTTGTGCGTACCCGTATGGAGCAAGTGGTCTCTAACTCATCAAGGGTCTCTCTTTAAACATAGTTCCACAGGTGCTTCTCATCCCGTAATCGTGTCGTCATTGATTCAGGTGGACAAGAAATTGATCCTAGCTCCGTGGTCTACCCGCCAACCAACCTCGCGTCGCTTGCAACCTAGTACATGACAGACGTTCACTAATAGCCTGAGCGGCATGACACCAACCTTGACTATTTTGAGTTAGGATACACCTCACGGGCATTGATCCTCCCGTGGAACGCAAGGAGTGACATGAGGCGACGTACTGAAGCGGCTGACGACAAGAGCATCCGCCTCGCATATTCCCATAGTATGAATATGAACAAAATGCAGCGATGATCACCGTGGACTTGGCTGACTCCTACCATACGTACACATAGTAATGGCATAGCAAAGGTTTTATGTTGCTGTCAAGGACAATAAGCCAGCTCGTAATTGTCTTTGGGCGCTCTTGTACTAGTTGCTGTAGTGCAGAAGACGTCATGTACGTAAGGACCCTGCTACAGGAGTGCTTGACAGTTACCAATTAACTAGCGTTCTCACACTGTTGTTGGCAGTAATAGTTCTCACAGGCGGGTCGCCCCACGCTCGTCGTGTGGTACATCATCAGAGTTATCCAAAGTGATTAAAAACAGATACTATGCGTTACAATGCATTCGGCAAACACGAGTAGCTGGCAGTCACAAAATGTCACATATGGTCACAGCTAGTAACGCATGCCGAGTTCCATCTCCGCTCAGCATCTGCGATTTCGTCTGTAATGTGTATGAGGAACTAGGTGCACTAGTCAGAGGCAAGAAGATTATTAGTGTTTCCAGAAATCAATGCCAGCATCTACATCAGGGAACTGGGGCTGTATATCCAGATTAGACTTGAGATGTGTCAGAATAGTAAGTATCATATATATTGTACTGCGAGAAACGATTGTATCTATCATCTTGTGACTGTGTGAAATGAGTGGACTGCGATAATTGCTGATGGAGCTGATCTATGTGCGACGAAATGAAGAAATGTGGGTCCGTGGCAGCGGGAGTCATCATTATTGAAACGTTTGCAGGAGTACTTGGGTCTGGAAGTGGAGACCTTTCCCCCCAGGATAAAATAATGCTGAAAAATGCGGGATCTGCAGTGTAATTTTTGATCCGTGCCTTCAACTCTTCGACGGTCCCATCTTGCGAAATTCCAAGGGCACCAGCCAGAGTGATATATTCATCCTTAGGGCGGAATGTTGACAATGCGTCAAATGTCTTTTCCCCGGACATCACGTCCAATTTGTGCAAGGCAGGACTCAGTACCAAGTCTGAGTTGCCTTTGTAGATTTCAAACTCAGCTGCGGCATCCAGTCGGCAGGTGACACGAGAGTGACGACCCAGCGTTACATGCAGCTTTTTGACGAGTATTTGGAACACTCTGGACAAAGGAAAAGAAACACGGAAATGCCCTGTTTGCCAAAATTGCCGACTGACCATGACTGTCGAATACATTATAACGTATAGTATGATAGTAGGAATACATAAGACTACGCAGGTGCGCAGATCTGATATGGATGTGCTAGGTGCCGGATCATGCGCGGGCGACCCCGCTCAACATCCTCCGACCCCTCACTAGTGTCCGTATCGCACTCGAGTTCACCATTTGAATCGTCCTCGCTGTCATCGCCAGGCAGTCGCGAATGACAGCTGGATCGGCCTTGCGGTAGAAACCAGTTCCCATACCATCGGCCTAGGAAAATTTTGATGTCGGTTGTGAGGCCGAGATACTCGACGTTTCGGGCGAGGCCTTCCCAGTGTATTACGCCTTGGTTGAGACAAGTCTCGATGTGGTCTGTCCGCCCGAAGTATATCCAATGAATAAGAAGATGTATCGAGCGCGGATCAGGAACGGGGAGGAAAATCATAGGCTGGGATGTAGAAGAAGGCAGCAGCCGCGGCATGCGGTATGAGCGATCATTACTATGAGGTGTGCACGAGGAAGAAGAAGACGAAGAAGACGAAGACGAAGACGACGACGACGACGAGGGACGAGGAGGGAACTTAGATGACGTAGGGTGGAAAAGGTCGAGCGGCGACGCGCCATTGAAGAGACCCCTGAGGAGGGTCGACTTGGCACACAAGTAGTCTGCATGCACCTATACACGGTATGAGAAACGAGTGCAAAAAGAAAAGAATAGGAAAAAAAGAACGCACCCTAAGGGTGAGATGAGTGGCTGTATGGATGCCGTAGTCGTTGACTCGAGCACTTGTTACATGGGTGTCAGGGGAGGGAGGGCAGGCAGATGACCGACAAGGTTCCGGTAGTGGTACAACTTGGGACGGATCATAAGCAGAGACGACGAGCTGGTGAGCGAGAAGGCGTACTTATGATGCAATCAGAAGTCTCCGGCCTGTTCCAGTAGTGGGGGGCGAGGTGATGGAGCTGGTCGACGATGTACTCCAGAGGAACATCAGCGAGAGCTGGAGGAGGAAACGGACGAGAAGACAAGTAGGGAGATGATGACATTGAGGGCGAAGGAAATGCAACGGCTGGAGAAGGGACGGTAGTGGTTATTTTGTAGTGCAAGTAAGTGCCATGTTGGTGTATAAGGCGAGGTTTCACATCTCATCCCCAGGAAACCCAATCTCGGGATCTTAAATTGGGTGACAAACACGCAGTTAACTATAATTGGTGTTAGCAGGAATTATGTAATACAAAAACAACACCAGACAGCATGGCCAAGCACCCTTCTTCCGGTCACGTTACTCGCCACACTCGGCGTCAATACGCCCACTGCCGTACCGCCGGTGAGACATAAGCTCCGCAATAGCCCTCTGAGAGGTCAGCTGCATTGTTGTGTCTCGTCGCTCTCGGTGTCAATTGCGGCCGCCGGTGAGACATAACCTCAAATGCAGCCGAGGCTCAATGCGGGGGTTATAGGTGCCTGACCGGCGGTGCGGCAGGCAGGCTATTGACGCCGAGGGCGACGAGACAGCTGCATTGTGGTGTCTCGGCGTCAATAGTCCCACTGCCGAACCGTCGGTTAGGCACTTATAACCTCCGCAATGAGCCTCGGCTGCATTTGTCTCATTGCATTTTCTCGGCCGATCCACCGATCCAAGTTCTGCTGGATCTAGCACTACATTCCAGTTAATCTAGGCAGATCTCTGTGACGCTAATAGTACGTAGCTATACCCTCATAGCCCCTAGTTTTCCAGCCAGTCCTCCCACGCTCACCGTAGACACGTCCCAAATCACTAGCTTGCCATCCACGCCGCTCGTGCTCACGCGCGTAACTGCGCCTCTGGCATCCAGAGAATACGCACGCACGCCAGTGATGGTGTTCTGATGGATGGTGTGCAACTCCGTATCCGTCGCCATCTCGGCAGTATGTCCCCGTGTGTCTGCATTCCGGAAAGTGTTGAATGCTGCACTGTTCAGGCGACCAACCGCGCCAGATCTCCCGGTCCCGGTCTTGCTGGCACCGGATGCGTCGTCGAGGGATCCTACCAAAGACCATCCAGTAGCATTGCCAGAGTAGACAACAGGCTGGCAGTCGTGCCCCGCTGCCACAATTGTATCTTCTGCCGTCCAGGTAAGAGTAACATGCGGCAGCGACTGTAGACGAATACTATAGACAGTTGGGCCACCGGGATAGACTATATTGACAGAACTATCATGGCCTAGGACGAACACATTCAGAAATATAACAACATCTACCATAGCACTTACTTGCAAATGCCAGCACATCTCCGGACGGAGAGAAACCCACCGCGTGAACCCACCCACCAGCTGGGCTGGCGTATTCACCGCAGACAGTATTGAAGGGCAACTTCTCACCCCACACTGTCGCAGCAGGTCTAGCGAAATGCATATGCTTAAATGCCAAATCCAGACAGGACAAGGGTATTCGCGCACCTCTTGTCGACGTCCTTGATGTACGCAGAAAAGACGCGCGCCTTCATGTCGGCGCTACCAGCAGCCAGAAGAACGTTATTTGGGTGCCAGTCCACAGAGAGCACCGTCGACCGGATAGGCTTCTTCAGTTGTTTCGAAACCCACCAGTTATTTTCCGGATCGAACGAACAAATTGCAATCGCTCTGTCATCCATAACCACGCTCAATCGTCCGATCTCCCTTTCCGGAGGACAGACGCAGCAAAGCGTACCTCGCACCGCTAGCAACGGCAAATTTATCCTCATTTGGGCTCCACCTCACGAACGTGGCTGCACGGTTGACGCGCAGTAACACAAGCGTGGGCTTCCATGCCATTTGACCGGTTTCTGCATTAGGAGACTGGGACCACACGTACGCGTTCCTATCTTGTGAAGCGGTCACGATGCAGTTGGTGCGTGGCGCCCAATCAATCGAGGTGATCACTTTGTCGTGCTGCATTGATTCGTAATCAAATCGTACCGTAGATGAAGTCGATTGGTCGGAGTGGGCACGCACCTCGCTCAGAGTCTCTGTCACCTGCCACTCTTTCCCGTGTTTGGTGTAGATATTCACATTGTTGTCGTTAAGACTCAATGCCAGTTCTGCACATAAAGCCGGGGATGGTAGCCGCAAATACCATAGTCAATCAGTCGTCAGATTGATCAGTAGATACGCAGTAGATAGAGACATACGACTACGTTCAGCGTTGAAGGCGTGACAACTGATGGGTGCTTGTGCAATTGAATAAACTTCTGGAGGTGACATAACCTGCTATGATGCTCAGCGATATAGATACTGGGAAAGCACCACAGAGGACTAGCAGTCTACTACTGCAGAGCGTGGAGTGCAAGGAATGGACGTCGACTTGCTGCGATTGGAGACTGGTTACATAAGATTTGCGGACTTGTCACTACGGCATCTTCCGCAATCACGACACTCGTGTACAGACCTACGGAAGGTAAGTAACTTCAAGAGTTCAATACTGGAAGTTCACGACCGACGGTTACATATGCATACTACGCGATGACATGAAATATCCCTGTTTCAAAAACTCACAAGTCCTCTTAACCACTTCCAAATGGACGTCTTTTGGGGCCAGTAGTGTTATCTCCATAGTCTTGGAACCTTGGAAATTGGTGTCTTTCACCAGAAATCGGAGGGGGTCAAAGTGTTGGACATGCCTTATTCCTCAGCAGGAAAAAGCTGTGACCAACGGTTCTCTTCGTCTTTCCTGGTCACAAAGGTACTAGCATCCTGTGTACTAAAAAGCCCTTTCCTACCTCATCTTTCCCTTTCAGCGCAGTCTTTACCACACTGACCTAGCTACTGGCCAGAGTGTGTTCGACGTAGTCCTCTTTGCGATGGCGAAAGGACGATTATCAAGGACGTCTCATATGAACTGTCTCCGGGCGTTCCAGATGGGTCAAAGAGCTCGAGACGCACAGTAAGGAAGCATGGGTGTTATACGACTGATTTGGAACTGTGGGTATGCCCCGGGACACGATCTCATGGATGGTAACTGCTGGGTCATAATTGATGGAAATGCCCTTTAGGAGGAATTCCTACGATGTGCAGCTGGTTCTTCCTATTTCGAGATCGGTAGCGACTCCTTCGGGCTTGTGTAGAATTGCGCATACATATAGTCATTGCGATCGTTGTTTCCCGGTAATCCTTTCTTTGTCAGGATATGTCAAGCTGACCCCATATGTATAGAATACGGACCACGCCTTGTGCAGGATATTGCGTCGTTCCATTTTGGCTGCCATGTGCGGCCAACATTCGTGGTAGTTAACACAGGTGGGCTAGAGATTTTGATGACACAGGAACCGTCAAAGATGGCATCGTAAAATATAGTCATCTGTATGGATAACGATGCGACGCTGATCCCCCTCGGTGTTGTAGTCGACAGCATGGCTGGCCATGGTTTGTAACGCCTTAACGGCCACCACCCTCGGGCTCTGTCATCTGTGAATACAGGACATCCTGTGGGAAGATGAACCTCTCACCTTTACGACTTTCCCTGGTGTAAGACATAGTTCTCGTCCAAGGTCCGTTGGCGTCAGTTTTTGATACCCCATCTGAGGTGATAGGTGAAATAAATGCGCCGTCAGAACCAGTATACTAGTGATGTAGTGGGCACCAAAGGGAACGACACCCTTGACGGAGAGTTTCTTTTAGCCATCCCTGATGGTAAAAAAATAACTCTCGTTTCAATAGGCTGAGGAGCTCTATTTTAGAGAAGACGACATCTTGCGCCATAGCTGCGGGACAAGTTGGTTGCACAGGCCACTTTCTTCCGACGTTATATGCCCACCAGAGACCATGGTTAATGTTGGGAATATACATGGCGCCCATGCGGAGCGGCATGCATAGTGTGGTGCGAGACACTGGCTCCACTTTGTTGGCACAGGCACTCGGTAAGTAGGAGCTATCTGAAGGACTTTCTGGAAGGGTAGCAGTCTGCCCATGGGAGGTATTCGGAAGACGCCGACCACCAAATAACGGCAAGAGCATTTTCTTTGCAGACAGAGACCGTGTCAGCCCTTCATGCTCCTTGCACTGCCAGCTCTTCCTTCGGCATATGATGGACACGTTTGGGCCGATGGTTTCTCCTCGCCATACTAACGGGCAACATGCCCCGGGCCAGAAGGTCTTTCCTCCTTCCAATAGCCCTTAATCATTGCCTATGCTATCGTACCTCTCGCCTAGGACCACTCATGCGATGGGCTGTTTATTTCAGGAATTGGACGGGTAAATCCTTATATCTATTTTGCCAGTACTGGTCACGTTTCTGGGGAGGGCTCCTCCTTCTTGACCTTGTATATCTAAACTGATGCAAGCCAAGTATCATTTTGACCCACCCTAAATTTCTCAGCGCTGTCCAGCAAAACCGCGGGGAAGGAAGCAATGTGCTCCCACTCGATCTTCGCCCGATTCCTATGCACGAGGTCGGGTGTTTTGGGGTGCTGGAGCCATCTTTCGAATCACAAGGGAGAGGGGGAACATATGCGCGAATTAACATGGATTCCTAAGATTCACCTATCCCTTCTCAAGTTGGCTGCTCACTACCATCGATCCGTTGGTGGATAGATGCGCGGAAGGGAATTCCCAGGCTACACGTAGGTACGTAGTCTGTATGACTACTGCTCAAAACATACCATTTACGGTACTGGAGAGGTGACAATATGTATAATTGGTTGTGGAAACTCCGCTCCACCTCCTTCACCCCCATTCTTGCTATATACGGAGGACTCAGCCGTGGTGTTCCCTTGCCTACTCCTCAACTCCAGCACGGCATTACGTGTGATATGTTACGGTTCTGCGGAGCCATTACTTACGTCGAGTCATATTGTAGTGTGCTCGATATTCCAGCTGTGGATACGGGAGTCTCGGAGGTTGGTTAAGACGTGATGTACAAAAATGATTCACGTGCACGATAACGAGATGGCGGAGCGGCTCGAAGGAGCGGCTATTTCCGTTTATGGGCTTTTCATGAGCTCGTCGTTCTTTGCCTGCCAATTTCCACCTGAGAGTTACTATCAGTCACATTTCAATGAGACAGTAGCAGCCCATCAAGTATTCGGTGTTGTCCGTGTATGATACATCACTATGTGTAGTTCGCTTTGCCCCTTCAGTGTGTATATGGAGCCTCTATTGCTATACCGTCCAAGAATTCGAAGAAGAAAAAAAAAAACGGAATAAGGGCAGAAAGTGCTATATGAGCCATGTCCTTGTCAATCGAGAACTTCCCATGTATATCCGATCTGTATGACTGTAATTTATTCGCGTCAGGAATGTGCGATTGGAACGTGGAAAATAAAGTCCAACCGAGGTAATCAATAGCTCACGCCGCCCCACTGCTCGACCCAACCCCGCCAGCACTTTCGTCGACTTTGCTGCGTATCTCCTTTGCCCACCGCAGTCCGCAGGCGTTACACAACGTCTTGGGTCCTTGAGGGCCCTGTAGTGGCATCTCCCTCAATTGCGGGTGACTAACGGTATTGCGAGATTGCCTACCTTCCTCCACTCTGGGGAGTCTGTTCGTCCGCATGTAACACAGACGTATTGTTCTGCTCCGTGCATTTTACGTATCTGAGAAAAGAAAGTGTGAAACACAGTCACAGCGTAGTGAATAAAGTTTATAAACCTTTTTCCGTCTTGCCGTGTCGTCCGCAACGTCATCCTCTACGGCCTGAGGCTGTCCGCTGGATGAGGAATATGATCCTCTGAACGAGTGTGAACTATGTGGTTCATATCCAGTGTTTCGCATCTGGTTGGCCTGTTGCATGAGGTCATCGTAGGCCGCTTTTGAAGAAGGGTAATGAGCGGAATGGTGGTACGAGCCAGAAACATCTGCAAGTGGCCCACGAGAGCTGGGCCCCCCTTGATAATACCCGGGTGATACACAACTCCCGGATGCAGGCACAGCGGGTGAGGCCGTGCGAACACGCAGTTCTGCAAGCCTTTGCTGCAGACGCTCATTTTCGATCTTAAGTTCTAAGAAAGTGTTAAGCCTCAGAGGGAAAGGAGCTCAGTCCTCTGCAAGACACGATGGATTGATAACATCGATGACTTACATGGCAACGTTGCGGCTTGGATAGGGTTTGGCTACAGCGAAGAAACAACGAGCCATGGATTCATTGTCGAGGTAATGTGGATAACCCTTCAGCTCAAATAGCACTTGGGATTGAGGCACGTGCTGAACGGCGAATCCGTTTCTGCACTTCAGACGGATGTATGAATTCATTTCTGTACGTGTACGGAGCGAGTCCTGGAAAGCGGCATGGAACGCTTGCTGGTCTTCGGCTATACACAGGTGGAATGGTGTTTGATAAAGTACGGTACACGGACGATACTATATGAGACCTACCGTTGACGAAATCTGTAAAGTTGCGATCAATAAGCTCTGCGTCCCGCCAACCCAGAAGTTCGGTGATGGCACGCCCACAAAACCAGACCTTTGCATCATTGGAGAGGACGAAGATGATAGCCTCGGAGAGCTCATGAATGAGTAGATCGGCCCAACGTTTTCTTTTGGTGAACTCGAATGTAGAGGAAGAAGGCTGAGAGCTGCTTGAAGTAGAAGCAGGTTTTGTCTGGGATTGTCTCTGTTGTGTCGGGGCGAGATGGTGAGCAGACATTGAAGGATGAGGAAGGTCCAGCATTGGAGAAATGTTAATGAGTAGTGTTACATAAGCAGTGTATTCCAAGCCACTTCTATGACGTCGTCGGGTAACATATACCTATGCCGCCGGATGCCATATCCTAATCCGGAACTGAAACGTGCCCGCAAACACCCTCGATCTGCTCCCGCGCCAGGGTCATGTGACAGCTCCTCCACGTCACGTGCCCCGTCCATCACAACATCTACGTAGCCAACTATGCTCACACCAGGCAATATCCTCCGTCGATCCGTAGCTCTGCCCCTGTCATAAATCGCGACGCATCACTTGCAAGAAACACGATCGCTCCCTGTCTTGCGCTCAGCGATCGTGGATGGAGGAAACGAAATCAACCTACAGCAAGATCTTCGGGTTCACCCATCTGATTTTACCCGTCAACGAGGGCTTGGCGATCTAGCGCGTAAATGGCTACGTACCCTCCCCATAGGCGTCAAGCTTTCCCACGTTTTCTGCCGTCCACTGAATTCAGCGCTTAAAGATAATGCCCATGCAGACCCTACCTTTAGTTCCTGGTTGTTGGCGAGGATCGTCTTCGTAAGGCTCGTGAGCATATATCCGGGACTGTGAGAGCATGCTTCAGCATGTTCGTTACCTCCGCCTATAAAGCCCCACCTCAGAGCATTCACTCGGACACCTTGTTTTGCCCATTCCACAGCTAAACTGGACGCCATATGTTTCACAGCTGTTTAGATGTGCGTTTAGAACCGCAACGCACTATATCTCTAGTAGATGAAACGAACCTGCTTTAGATGCATTGTACGGGGTTTGGAGCTATTCTCCAGTCGAGTGACATGAGACGCCTGCAATGGGCCAGTAGTTCCAGCCATATCCACCTACCTGTGGTATGTTAATGATCTAGCAAGACATGTCGAAACAGTGACCTAGTGCAGAAGCTGGTCAACTCACAGACGCACTCATACTCGCAACAAGTATGATGGATCCTCCTCCCTGAGGTATCATGTTCTTCGCGGCCTCACGCGCCGTAAAGAACGTTCCGTGCACGTTAACGTCATATAAGAGTTTGATGCGATCGGACGGATAACTAGATGGATTTCGTCAACGGGTCTTTCCGACTCGGAGGTTATCACTTTACTCGAAAGCAGAATAGTTCTCTACGATACCTAAACTCGTCGCAAATGAAAGAATGACGCAGATTAATGAGATCATGCTCCACCTTAAATTGACTTGGTACACACCAGCAGACGCAACGACGACGTCAACCCGTCCGAAAGTGTTCATGACGGTCTCGAATGCTTTCTGGACATCGATCTCGGAAGACACATCACAACCAATCGCGGCCACGGTTAAGGTTTCTGGAGTCATATCACTGATCGACGCTAGGGATGCCATTCAGCGCTTCAAGTGATCTATCACACTGTGCGGCCTGCAGAGACTTACAGCATGCATCGGCGACTAGTTCTGCGGCTGCTGCCTTAGCAGCGGTTTCTTCTAGGTCGATGATAGCTAATTGCGTGCATCCTCTACACCATTTAGCACATAGTCCCCTTGTACAGGGTAGACCATCTCACGATCGAATGAACGCCAGGCAGAACTCATAGCCCAACCCCCTCGCAGCCCCAGTGACCATACAGACCTGGAAAGCAATGATCAAATCTAACATTATACCTCGATGATTTCGACGTACTTTTCCATCCAGAGAGAAAGACGGAAGGAAACTCTTAGATTTAGGCGCAGCGGCAGCCCCTCCAGATTCGGGGAAATGGTCCATGTCGACACTCGCGCTGCAGACGCCTGGTTGGCTGATCGGGTTCATCACTACGCGGCTATTAGCCGCCATGTGGTACCTACCACTTGAAGTAGCAACCACTGGCAATTCCCATATACACGGCATTGACATACGACACCGTGTTGCGGTATACATCTCTCATTACAAGAAGGGAATCAGGTGTAAAGGGTACATATAGTGGTCATTATCCATCCGGACTGTACGACTCAATCCATCCGTCGATAAGGCATTCAGATCACAGAGTATCCTCCATCAATCCGCAGTTCTGCGCCTGTCATGAAGCGGGACGCATCACTGGCAAGAAACACAATGGCCCCCTTTCTTATTTTCAGCATTGGAAGGTTAAAAAGCATGACCAACGCACGGCGAGATCTTCAGGTTCACCCATCTATTTAAGAAGCGTTGAGTGCGATTAGACTATGCAATTCGTAAATGGTTACTTACTCTTCCCATCGGTGTCAAACTCTCCCATGTTTCCTGGGATCCATTCATGTTAATGCTCACTGATCTTGTCAGTCTGCACGCTAACCTTAAGCTTCGGGTCGTCGACGAGGACTTTCTTCGTAAGCCTCGTGAGTATGTATCCAGGGCTATAGCAGGATGTTTTAGCACATCCAGCAGTTTCGTCCAGAGCCCCCACCTCAAAGTGTTGACCCGGACACCTTGTCTTGCCCATTCTACGGCTAGACTAGATGCCATTTGTCTCACGGCTGTTTAAGTACGTGATCGAAACATGCCATCTTACAGAAGCTGGTGTAACAAACCTGCCTTGGATGCATTGTATGGAGTTTGGTACTGTTCCAAGTCGAATATAATGAATATCATGTCCCTGGCATAGCAACCTGCACCGCTAACCTGGGGTATATTGACGATCTGGCTCATAACATGTGAGACATTGGCCTGGCCGTGAGGGAAAGCAGGTTGACTCACGGTCGCACTCATGCTCGCAACAAGAACAATAGAGCCTCCTCCCTGGGGTATCATATGCTTCGCAGCCTGGCGCGCCGTAAAGAATGCTCCGTGTACATTGATGTCATACAAACGCTTGATCTTGTCAATGGGATAACTAGACGTCATTGGCAAGTTCGTCAGTGGGCCTTTCCTAAGGAGTGTTTCACTTCACTCGAAAGCAGAATAATTGTCCACGGCACCTAGTGCATCACGTATGAAGGGATTGTCGCCCTCAGCAAACTATACTCCAATCCAACATTGGCAGAGTACGCACCCGCTGAGGCAATAACGGAGTCGACCCGTCCAAATCTGTCCATGACAGCCCGAAATGCTTTCTCCACAGAAGACTCGGAAGATACATCGCAGCCGATTCCGATTACGCTCAAGTCCTCTGGTGCTATGTCACTGTTTATTGCTAAAGATGTTATTCAGTCCTTTGCCTTCAGTTGCTCGCCAATGGAAGCATGAACTGACAGCATAAGTCTGTCACCAGCTCCTTGGCTGCTGTTTCAGCATCCCTTTCCTTTAGGTCGATCATCGCTAATTGCGTGCATCCTCTGTACTAATCAGTATGTGGTTTCTCGTGTCAAGTGCCAGAGCAGCTCACGACTGGATGAACGCTCGACAGAACTCATTACCCAAACCTCTGGCCGCACCAGTCACCAAGCAGACCTGAAGAATACAGCAGTAGTAGTTAACCCGAGCACATTATCACAACATTCCTGCGAGGGAGCTCAACATACCTTGCCATCTAGTGAAAAGGCTGGGAGGATTCTCTTAGCTTTTGGCATAGGAGAAGCTCTCTGGAACCTGACGAATTGACGGCTCACGTGGCCCAGGGGAATCACAACTCTGCGTAATAGTGCAGGACGAGCGCAGGAAAGCAGTCTCGAGTACATTCCGAAGAAGTAGTGGTGGTAGTGGGTAGCTATGCTCTCTGGTAT
>JADGIP010000406.1:0-18529 GCA_016618355.2 Astraeus odoratus | reverse complement strand
CCTTGACCACACCTGTGAGCACGAGAAGAGTCGCTAGGCCACCAGCTTGTCCGAAAAGGATGTCGGTGTTCAGCCGATCGCCAACCATGATAGTGCGTTTGGGATCAAAGTGAACCCTAAAGGAAGCTGTTAACGAAGGCGTACCGCCATGCTTCATGAGAAAGAGATGATTACTTCGCTTGTATGCAATCCAGCATGGTCTTCGCAGGCTTCCCAATGCATAGTGGATCCCTATTCAATGCGTACCGTAGAGGCGCGCTGATAGAGCCTGCTCCTGGGAGGAGGCCATCCGCGCTGGGGTATGTACTATCGTCGTTTGTAACAAGGAACTGGCAGCCCGGATTACGGTGGAGGTACTGCAAAGCTTTGGACAGTTTTGTATAGTTGATCTTCGAGTCAAGGCCACATAGCACCGCAGCAACGTCAGGGTCCAGCGTAAAATTTGCGAGAGAGAACGGCTCCAGCGTGCAGTCCAGTGGATCCTAGGGTCGGGCTGTGAGATACCTCCCGGAAAATTAGGGAAAGCAACTGACCGTCCCACCAAGGAAGGATACACCCTCCTCACGCAGTTCTTCTTCGATACCCGACATGCCGATCACATACACCTTCTTGTCCTTCGGCAGTTTCATGACGGAGGAAATGTATACTGCCGCGGCATAGGCGGAGCCGTAGATCTCGTCCTTGTAATCCCCTATGATGAGAGAGTCGGCGACTGACTGGTACCACCTACGACGTGTGCTTCGACGCCGAGCTGATCGAACTTGGTCTTGTAGTTCTTCCGTGATTTGGTAGCGTTGTTGGTCACAAAAAGGAGCCGCTTCCCTGGTGTGTACGTTCGCGGCAGGATGAGCCGTTGGGAAATACGGCGGTGAGGGTGGACGACTCACCTCGCTTGCGGAGCATATCGAGCACTTGCACCGCGCCTTCGATTGGCCGATCGCCATGCCAGAGCACGCCGTCGCAGTCGAACATCCAGGTATCATATTTGTTGATAAGAGATTCATATTGATCTCCGGTAGAAAGTCTGATCGCCATATATGATAGCCTGTCTGTGCTGTCCGTGAACAGTGGGAGGGACCTGGTCAGTCTTCCATAAGGGAGAGGGAGGAAGCACCTTTGCTGTTATTATCTAAGAATGAATGGAAGCCCAGTGATTAGCAACTCAGCCCGCTTAGCTCAGTGGTAGAGCGCGTCACTTGTATGATCAGAAGATGATGATGAGGTCGGTTGTTCAATCCAGCCAGTGGGCAATATTTTTGATTTCAAGTCCTGCGGGAATCGCAATGCAGCAGTCTCAAAAACCAACTGATGTGCAGTGTCCATTACGTGTGGAACATACATAAGTGAGTATTGAAGGTAACATACCTCAGCCGCTTCATGAAGTGTTAGGACGACTGCTGAAAAGGAGAAAAGGTTGCTAACATGCACTGGCAAGGTATTTAAATGGACATTCCGATCACTATACCCTCTGTCCCGACGTTTCGTCCAAAAAGAACGCCCGGACTGATCCCGCCTACTCTCGCATGCGACAAATTGTGTACTACGGGCTAAGCTGAATATAAGGAATGCATGGCTCACCCGGGAGGCGATCCAAGATAAGGCCGGGTCAGGACAGGATAGTACAGGAATGAGTACAGGGTATCAGTTATTAACAGGTACATTTTTTCTCCCATTCTTAGCACCGCTTCACTAGCAGAGCATTTCGCCGGTCATCTATTAGAATACATAATGAAGATATAAATACCCCAGTTCACGAGCTCATAATCGTCTCTCTAATTCACATATCCACTCGCGATGCCGTTGCCAGCTCCCCGCATCCATCTGGACCAACTCCCGTAGCCCTTGTAAATCGAAAGGTAGTGATGCGTTTGCTTGCAACGCGCCTATTACATACGATCTGCAACGAAGGGGTGACAACCGGATTCAGCGTATTATCAAGCCAAGGTGTGGAACCACCGACATCACCGTGCTTGCTTTTAGGGGTTCGGCTCGCCCACCTGTTTTCAATTCCATGCACATCTCGTCAAGGGCCATCTTACGCTCGTGCCACATCTTGTAAGCCCGTAGATACTGTCGGCTGACAGGTTTTGGTGCGGAGTGATCTCGAAGCGAGGGAGGCCTAAGAGTCGAGGACTCGGAAACAGCATTTTTCTCCAGAGAAATTGCACGGAGCACTGGTCTATCCATTTTCGTGGCAGACGGATCGATGTCACATGAACACGAGGTAAGCGCAAAGGTCTTCCCATCCTTTTCCGCAATTTCTAATATTTTGTTGTAGACCATAAGTGCACAGTGACAGTCATTGGCAGCGTCTGTATATGTAACAATGTGAGTACTGTATATCATTATGACCGGAGGATATTCATGTACATTGTATCATCTTTGCATTGAGCCGCCCCTCCCAGTTTGAAGTACGAACGCTATTCTTGACAAGGGTTCTTTCCAGATATTGGGATACCATCTTTGCAAGGCTAACGATTTCGCGGTTATATATTGTACTGAACTTCTCGTCCGCTTTCGTGGCAAGCGTACCAAGTTCTATAAGGCCGCGTGCATGAATGCCGAAGTCACGGTAGAGTTTCTCTCCGTCATCTACGCAAATTGTCGGGATCAAGAAGGTATACGCATACGCAAACGTACTTCTTATGTTGGCACCGGTCTTCACGATATTCGGGGATTCGATTACTTGCTGAAAACAGCCATCGCTATCGTACCGCGTATACCTCAACTGACGAAACACGTACCATGACGCTCTTTGGGAATCCTAGGATACCAATATTAACGTTCTCATCATGCAATACACCAATTTATGAATACAGATTCGCACGTTTCATACTGCTCACTTGAATAAGCAAAATAGTGCGCATATCGCAAAGCTGGACCAGAGCAACTCGACGCTCAGCAGCCCCAGCTTGCCACATAACGCGCCATTCGAGGTCAAATCCTAGAGGGCTGGTGAAATAGATCCCATCAAATCCCTCGAAATGACGTCGAGGCTCACCCTTTCAGAGTCTGAACGAGGTCGTTGGCCTCTTCTTCACACTGCGTATAAACAACTGCTGCAGAAGTGCTTCCGTACTCCAGATAGCTGTAAGTGGGAAAGGTCGAACTCTTTTCTCTGTTTGCTAGGTTACCACTTAATGATTTATTCCAGGAAGTGGATTTTACGGACTTGGAAGGTGGCTTCTCTTTAGATGCATTTCCTCCACAGGAATTAATGACTAGTTCAACGTCACTAGGCTTGTTGCAACTGTTAGACTCCCGTAGAGGTACCGAATCGTGGTCACTGAGGTGAAATATACCTCTGGGTTAATTGCCTAAATTATAGGCACGTAGGTCCACTCACACATTAGGTTTCACACTAGTAGCCAATTTGAAGACGCGCGATGGGGGTGGCTTGGGACGTTCTTTGTCTTCCTTCCCATCAATGGTGCTCTCTAAATCTGGATATTGGGAGGACTGTGTCACGGTGTCTGCTCGTCCAACCAGGTCCATTGTATTCCCTTTTCGTACTTGTTGGATGGTCTTCTTTCTGAGATCAGGAGGCACATCGGATAGAACGGGCACAGAAACTTGAGTGCTATATGTCTTGACGAACGGATGTAGCCTGGTCGTTGGCAACAACAACTAAGGAATTTCCAGAAAGCACACAACATGGCTATTTCACATACGGTTTGGAGTCCTGAGAGGTTGTTGCTTGGGCGAGCTTTCGTTGTTTGTTCTCTTTCGGAAGGTCGCTGACCTGGTTCGGTATATGAACTCCTTCATATATCTCTATTGACCAGTCAGAGTCGCTTTCTTCGGAAGTCGTCCTCTTCATGTTCCAGAATACAAATACCACTGCTAAATCGTCGCTCGTAAGCAGGAAAAGACTAGGGGATTTACCCGAAGTTCGCTTTGGGCGACGCGACTGTCACGTGATGGCGTTTCGTCGGAGTTTGACTCAGTGAGCCAGGGGTCATGACCAATACTTAACCCCGCCAGTGTTTTCTCGATGGTCAGACATCATCAAAGATAAGCGTCTCCGTCGATTGGACGGTCCCTGCCGCTTCCCCTTCTTCGTGACGGCAGTGGTGACTTAAATTTCCTGTTCGTTACGTTTGATCAGGGCGCCTTTTATACGGAGGACGATGGCTATTTCTCCTCTACACCCCACTCGCAGGATCCAGAAGTTTTCTTCTTTCCTAGCAAGTAGAAAGAGAATCTCGACCTTGTAAGTTTGGGGAGGAATGATTGACTGTCATTTAATGGTCCCCTACAGTGTCCCTTTTCAATGTCTTTCATCGGGACCCCTTCCTCTGTACCTCAAGATTATGGTCTCCTCGCCCATTATGTTGGCAGTCACATTGAACGTCGCTGCCAGGAAGCCGATGCGGATGTCTCGACTATCGATCATTTCGATGAAAATGCAGGTCCCCGCAGACCCGTTCCAACGATTCCACTTAGCAAAGTAAATGCTGAGTTGCCATCCCTTGTTTCTGAAACTACACCACTGCTCGTTCCTCCAGTCCCTCGCATCCCCGAGGACGTGGATGTGGCATTCTGTGATTCTCGAAGCGCAAGTGATGTGTTCTGGGATGAAGTGAAGATATTGTTGAAGTACTCCTTGCCCGTGTTTGGGTCAGTGTCCTTCCCCATTCGAGTCCAATGTCCTAGGTAAACGTAGTGGATGGTTTCAGGACGCATCTCCTTGAGCACAGTATGATCATGGCCACCGTAATCTCTATTGGCCATATCTCTACCATCTCTCTTGCGGCTGCCACTTTAGGCTTCATGACAGCCAATGTTACCGGGCTCAGTATCATTCAGGGGATGGCTAATACGCTGGATACGGTCCTCCCATCCGCATGGACCTCGGACCAACCCCAACTGGTCGGACTCTGGACCCAGCGAATGAGTAAGTTTAATGAACATAATTGACAGACACCCAATTGATATCGGATTCAGCCGTTCTGATCTGCATCGCTTTGGTGGTAAGCCGTCGTCACTCCTATCCCATGTTCTCACATCGAACCGTTCTTAGCCTGTTCTTGCAGTATGGTTCCATGCTGAGCCCATTCTACTAGCGCTGAAACAGGAGCCTGAGATTGCAAGCCTTGCTGGAACATACCTGAAGTGGGCTTCTTTGGGGCTTCCCGCTTATGCTTTCAACTGTATCTCCAGGCACGTTGCGCAATTTTACAAAATTCTAATGGCTAATCAAACATATGATCAGACGGTACTTCCAATCCCAAGGTAAGAAATAAGCTTCCATTCAATGCCCATGCCCTGTATTTACGTGGACAGGGTTATTCATGGTTCCAACCCGTATCATCATGTGTGTAGCACCTATTAACATTTTCTTAAATTACCTCCTGGGTAGGTCTATGGACGGTCCCTCTACTCACTGTCCGCTGAAACGAACAACTTGTGGAATTCAGTGTGGGGTCCAAACTCAGTCCGCCTAGGGTTTATTGGAGCGCCTATTGCAGCCTCAATCTCCTACAATATTGTGTCCATCGCATCTATTATCTATGGCATCTTTTTCGTTCGGAGAACGGCCTGGCATCCGATCAGTGTCAGGGCCTTCACCAACCTAGGCTTCTTGGCCAAACTAAGCATTGGTGGTATTGGTAAGAGTTACACCCGGAATCATCCGACATTGCATCTATTAAATATTTTACAGGTCAAGTGGCGTCATCATGGTGGTCGTGGGAGCTTGTTGGGCGTAAGCATTCATTCATTTCCTGTTATCTAGGTCGAGTGTGTTGATAACCGTTTACAGTTGCTGCTAGTTTGTAGGTGCATGGTCAGCAGTAGGTGGTCAGATCACTAAGTTCTCTTTAGCTTAGGGCCTGTGCCTTTGGCTAGTCAGTCTGTCCTCATTTCGACCTGTGGTACATTCTTCCAAGCACCGTATGCTTTGAGCATCGCCACCTCCGTTCGGTGTGTAGTCCTTCCTCTTACGTTTCTCGTCGAGTGCTCACATCAAGTAGTATCGGAAATCTCCTAGGAGAGAAGAACGCAAAACGCGCGGCAGTCGTCTTTAAAGCTTCCTGCTTGCTCGTTGTCTTCCTCGCGTCCTTCTACAGGTTCGCACGCCATGAGAATCGGCGGTAGTCAAACTCATTCGGTGCTACTTTCCTAACAGCTCCACACTCATAATTTTCCGTCATTCCTGGGGTTACTTGTTTAATAACGACCCTGGTATGCTTTCCACGGGTTTGTGGGACGTGTTATGTTTATACGTACTGTTCTATCCCTTCAGAGGTCATCCAACTGGTAGCTGCCGTGCTACCACTTGTCGCACTTGTGCAAATATTCGATGATAGTGCTGCTTTGATTGCTGGAATATTGAGGGCTCGTGGACAGCAAGTAGGTCATTGGTTTTAACTGTCGCCCACCCTATTTACGGCATCTTAATAGATACTCGGCGCAATACTCAATATTAGGTGAGTTCTCCCACTACTGAATGCGATGCCAGGATATCTCCGAATGACACTTGTCATTCTGGACAGCGCATTTGTTATCATAGGTTTTCCTATTGGGCTCTGGCTGACGTTCGAGGGGGATTTCCAATTGTTTGGTTTGTGGTGCGGCCTCAATCTTGCCATGGCATGGGCCAGCTCGGTCGGATTTTATGTGTGCGTCACCACTGATTGGAACAAGGAAGTAGAAAATGTGATGGCGCGTCTGGCTGTCGACAAAGGATACAAGCCTGTGGACGAGGAATGCGCTCATTGACGGTGCGGTTTGTCACGATAAATTGAAGTCTTTGGGCATTTGGTGTACACAACATTAACGAAGCTCACGCTTACGATATGGAGAGATGATTCGCCACGATTTTAACGTCTCTATGCTGAGTTGAGGATTGCTACCTGTTGTACATAGAGAAGCATTCACGAGGTGTTCGAGATGATGTGATAGAACAAGCCACCGGACATCAACACGGGATATCACCGTTGTTGTCAAGGGTTCCGCGAAGCACGGTTTGACTAGCGATGGACATTTGAAATATAGGGAAGACACTACATTTGAGCGGTAAATCGGTTTTGTGGCCGGGTAGAATCATGTGGCGGTTTCGGTGCCCGCAAGGCTAATCGATTTCTTGAGCGCTTGCCATGTCAACTAGATGGCAACTAGGTAGTAGCCAAGTGACTGCGGGTCAACTTTTCGTTAGAAACCAGTCGCTCATCACCGAAGGTGTTTGCAATATCTGATGCGTGCAACAAGTACTGACGAGCATCGCTTCTTGATTGAATCAATTGAGCTGGCCCTGCGTAATTGAATGTGGGAAGAATGTGAAACTCAATTGGGTTCTCTTAAATTTAGTACTTACCAGAGCAGGCGGAGGACGTGTATATAGCCGTAGCCATCAGTGGGCCCATGTTCCCAATCGTCGAAGAAAGGGACAGGTATGGCTATGCGAGACCAGGGCGGTATATGGACCCTTCTCAGGAAAGTGCTTAGACTGCCGGATTACATGAATCAGTGATGCGTAGGGCCAGTGGAGGAAAAAAGTTTGTTTACTGTAAGCTAGTCTGACACGAGACTCGTCTCAATGGTTACTGCTTACACCGCCTCTCACAAGGATCTGCATCGAAATAAAGGGCAAACTTATCGGGACGTCTCGCGGCAGTCCGACATCGCGGAAGAGAGTGCTCGTCGGCGGTCATTTCCGTGCAGCTACCGAAAATTCACGACGGCTGCAATAGTAATCGGAAACAACATATGTAGTACATTCCTAACCTCTACGTAGACTTTTGCCTAATATTTCAGGGGAACTACCATGTTTAGTAAGCCAAGCTAATCATCAGTGTTTCATGTAATTGCGTCTGTCGGTACTTCAGCCTTTCGTCGAATGTGATCCAATGAAGCGTCGCACTATTACAAAGTCAAGTATCCGTTAGACGAAACGTGGCTGGGCTCTATTTGCATTCAGCCGAAACCCGGCCGTTGAGGAACAAGGGACATGTCGGAAAGGGTCGCCTGGTAGAACTCGTCCACATATATGGCGGCGTCCGAGTGAACGGCTTCAGGTTTGCATATACATATGAATTGACGCTAGGAGCTCCCATCATTACTTTGTTAGGGCTCCCAACGTAGTTCGAATCGTTCGCACAACATTCCCAGCCCTCTCTTTACACGTCCCACTGTACACGAGGTGAGCCAAACTCCGAGTCTCCGGCCCTATTCACTCTGGTACTTGCTGGTCACATTCGATATGTGCGGCTTGCCTACTACAAGCGACCCTGCCATGCTGTTCCGAAAATTTGCAATGGTAATCTACCGTTCCTGTGGGACCCTGCGCAGTACGATCAAGGTCCGGCAGGCCGCTCCGGCCACGAATACCGCTGGAGCGGATGCCTTTGCATGGGATTGAATGGCAAATTATAGGTATGGAAGGGCTCTCTCTCCGTCGAAGCCGATGTTGAGAAGTTCACGTTCCCGATTGAATAGGGTGTTGCGATCCGCGGGTATGTGCTATAGTTCGCGAGGTAGCACGGTGTCCTGCGATCGGCCTACTATGTACTTGCCTGCATCTCAGGTCCGTATTAATCATGACGCTCGAGATGACGTTCAAAGGTCGTCGCTGTCCATGCATAAGAGTTTAACGACAGAGTCTAAGAAGATCGCAAAAGGGGTATCCTTATATTGCTATGTGGGGTGTTAACTAAATACAGTATGCTGGTAATGTACAGTGCTACGACGATATCGCTAGGAGTCCCAGTTTTATGTTCCAGAATGACAGGTAAACCAAAAGGCTAAAACACATTTCCGTTTACAACCTTGACGCTGCAGGTTGCATTTTGTTGAGATACGCTGACGCGACAATCCTGCCGGTCCGCTTCTCTATAACCTTGGAGATAGAACATGAGCACCGTATACACGAGAGACCGTGTATGGACATACCTCACATCGGGCGCTCATGATACGCCCGCCCATTGCAATTGAAGTACTGATTATCCGAAGGCAGGAACCCCTGAAGCAAACTAGTCAGTTGGTTTCCATGGGACTCCGCCAAGACAAACTTACGCGGGTGCTGGGGAGTGGAATACTACATTCATGGCTTGCGTGACACCAACTCCATTGATGTTCTGCATAAGACCCAAAGCAACCAACGGCGTGCTGCAGCAACTGAAAAGAATAACATGAACAACTAGCAACATTGCAGGAGACCTGGACTCACTTGTCAATCAAGAACGCGACACATCCGCCATGTAGCATTCCAGCACCATTCAGCATAGTTTTGTTCACGACCACTTCTGCGACAGTAGTTGCTTCCATTCTGCCTTGCTTTTCCTCACACTTAGAAACGTTCATGTCGACGAATTTGACGGCTTTGGCAACAGCATGGCCAAAGCAGTTCTCGTCCCCGCCACCGTATGCCATAAAGGTATTCAAGATAAGCTGTTTCATATGCGGGGACAGGTTACCACTAATCTGCGAGACATCCCCATAGTTGGATAATGAAGCCGGGTCCACCCAGACGACCCGAGAAGTTGAACGAGATGATGATGACGTATCATGGTATCTCAGCTTGTCCGAAGATGCTGGCAATGGGGTGTAAGACTCTTGCATAGGAGCTGCAGCACTTGCATAGACAACAGAGGGAGACCTGGGAGACATGATAAATGCACAAGGGGGACTAGTGGAGCGTCAGGGATGAGGAGGGGAGTGCAGTATGCACGTTAAAAACTCACCCTGGTATTTATCTGTCCCTAATGTGTAATGGCATTACCACCTTGCTATATCGGGGGGTAAAATTTTGTACGAGCGTGTCAAACGCCATTTGGACGAAGCATCTTGATGAACGAAGGAGGCGGCATCATGGAACTGGTGGAAGGGTCCATACCCGCTTGAGCAAGATCGCAACTGGATCTCGGCGTCTCGAAAGGGTTATTCTCACGTGACGTGGCTATTCCTGTGCGCCTAGTTTGTGCAAAAATCCGCCTACCTCGCACTCGAGCGAGGGTCGCAAAACGTGATCTGATCTCTGTATGTCAGCCACGCCAGCAAGTATTGGTCGACTTGTTACCTTACCAACTAGATATTGAAATGTGGGTGGGTAGACCACCCGCGAAGATGAACTAACGCCCAACATCCCAACCTGTCACGTTTAGCCTCGAATGCACCGAGGGATTCACCGGGTGTTTACTAGAAGGTCCAGAAAGTAAGTGAAACGACTTGAATACGTCCTAGCTAACACCGATGGAATAGTAGCCAACCACAATATCCCGATTTTCTCGACGTTTATCTGCGGCATGGGACCTCGAAGTGTGACTGTTACATACTCACGCCTGACACCGTAATACACAAGGATCCCGCGGGACGGCAGTGAGAATCAGCGGTAGTCAGAAGTGCGAATTCTTGTTTCGTGTGTCATGTCCAGGGGTTGCTTTGAGGTCTGGACTGACCTAGTTTCCCGAGCGGCGGTCAATTTCGCTGCTGGTGCACTAGTCGAGATGATGCGGATCCTATCGCGCATGTAAACCTGCATTGACCGATTCGTGGTGCAGGTCTATGGAAATGGAAACGTAAAGTTCAAAGCGGTAAAACCAATGTGACGGAGTCGTACTTACCCTGATCATTAGTGGAGTGCACCATGGGTCCACGTCGGATCGTCAGAACTTGCTCGTCTAACCAAGAGCAGGTCCGTTGGCTGATAAGACCCCAGTTAGTTGAACTATGTACCTTACAACAGGCAATCGTCGTGTTTCCAAATGTGCCGATCTTCTACCCTCTTCATCGGTTGCTAAGGTGAAAGTGAATAGCTTCATCCACGTCGAAGTCAGTATGTCAAAAGTATGAACGTACCCGTCGCTCGTGTGACTGACTGGCATACAACTACGCCAAATATACACTACGGGCTTACGACCTTGCTCCCGCCTGTCGGTGTTTGGGGGGGGAGATCCTATTTCATATTTGCGACGCATGTCGGACAAAGACAACAACAGCGCCGAGTAGCGAATCCAAAACCTTTCAAGTAGTTGGAAGGCCAAAAATGTGGCGCGTCCGCGGATACCAAAACCATTGACTAAAAAAATGATAATGCTGTCGCAATAGCATGCCGAATATCCGCTACCAGTCCAAGGGGAATTGCACTGCGAGTTACTGTATGGCCTGGAGGACAGTCAGTGGGAAGGCAAATAGATCAAGTGTGAACTGACATTAACCAGACCACACACGCGCATCGGAGCCATCAACTTCATGAGTATTACGACGAAGGCTCACATAAATGCAAGTCTAGCAGCGTTATCGTGTAGCGGCTTGGTTTGCGATACAAGAGCAGAAGCCCCTGTGCCTGCATCCCAACACTTCCTCCGCCGGCGAATCCAGTTTGAGATGGAAGCTCCGATGTTTGTATTTTACGCAAGACGGGGCCAGTTAGCAAATGACATAATACACCAGTCAAAATAATTGAAAAATAATCAGCGGAAAAGTGGGTTTCGACGCGCGTCCCCTGACATCGAGACTGGATAGAAGTGACGCGTCATTTCAATACCTATCTACGACGACCTACAAACGACACGATGGAGACCTCATTCGCTCTGACCGGGAAGGGCTATGTGATTGTTGCAGCCGACACCACTGCATCCCGGTCCATAGTCAAAATGAAGGTTGATCAGGATAAAATCAAGGAGTTGGGTTCGCACCTGCTGATGGCCTACTCCGGAGAGCCAGGTCCGTCGTACTTTGGCACTTTGTGCAACAGTCAATGTCCGAGCTCATTCGTGTCGAAACATCACAGGTGACACCATTCAATTCGCGGAGTATGTCGAGCGAAACATCCGCCTGTACCAAATCCGCAATCTGTATCCCCTTCGTCCGGCTGCTGCTGCCTCCTGGGTACGTCGCTCACTGGCAGAGAGCCTCCGCTCGCGTCACCCATATGCTGTCAACCTGCTCCTCGGTGGCTACGACAAAGCCGAGGACAAGCCGAATCTCTACTGGATAGATTACTTGGGTTCCGTCGTCGAAGTGCCTTTTGCTGTTCACGGGCATGGAAAGCACTTCGCGCTAAGTTTGCTAGATAGGTACGTTGGATGCGTTCAGTTACATCGTCATGGATACCAGCCATTCAGCTCTTTGAGCACAATGCTTATCGACCACCCTTTCCAGGTACCACGATCCTGACGCATCCCTGGAGGAGGGCTTAGCTACCTTGAAACGATGTATTGATGAGGTTGCGAAGCGACTAGTTATCAATCCAGGGAAGTATAAGGTTAAGGTGGCAGACAAAGATGGTGTACGGGAGGTCGAGATCTAATCGCCTGTCTGTTTCACGAAGCTGTATTCTCTAAGCAAGCCTGAAATCCAATCACACGTTGCCTGCCATCCGTTTGTGCCTGCGGCCCGGAAGTACCAGGATCCAAGGGCACGGTTCATGATTCTTCAATCGTTCGGACATCACACCATTCTTGTACTTAGTGCTGCGGCACTTGGGTGAGTATGAATCTTTGCCATGTGTGCCCAAAAGCGAAGGCGATGGCCTCATTGTGTCGCTATCACTGATAAACCCTTCTGCTTGGATAGATCTGCGTTCACTATTGGAATGTTCTATGTTGAGCCTCCATGGCAAACCCACCCGTGTATGATCGCACGTCCACAAAGTTTTATGCATAAGTGCCAGAGTGTGATATGCTATGTAATAATTCACGTCACTTAGTCGCTCTCGAGCTCGATCTGCTCTCCTATTTGTCAGGACTACTAACCTCGACCAATGAAAAATTACTTACAGCTATCTTCCCCCTGGCTTTAGATGCAGCCGTACGGGTCGACGTCCTCCCTGACGGGCCAAACGTTAATGTAGACTGGGTCGAACCCTTCGCTTTTGATGTAGCACCCCGTTTAGCAGGAGCCTTCTTTGCAGTTTGGCTGCGTGAGCAGCGGAGTTAAACAGCTTTCCTCGGCAATCAGAGGATCCACTACACCTCACCTCAAAGTCGCTGCGCGGTTAGTTCTCTTTGTCGGCTTCGGGGCTGGCTCTTCCTCGTCGTCGTCGTCGTCATCTTCGATATTATCAAGATCAATCATCTCTTCGTCATCACTTTCCACGGCCTTCTTCCCTCTACCCTTGGCGGGTGCTTTTTTTGCTGGAACCTTGGCAGTGGTTGCCCTTCTCGGGGCAACCTTCTTCGGCTGAGGGGCATCAGAATCTCTATCATCGAAGCCCATATCCGAGTCACCTCCCTCCACGTCCATCATCATCGAATCTACCGACCCGCCATCAGACTCATGTTCATTTGCCTTCCCCTTCCCCTGGTACAATAAGGTTTGAGAACGGCAATCGACTGAGGAATGGAAAACCCCAATCTACCTTTCCTTTTACAGCTTTTCCTGCTTTGATCTGTTCGATGTAATCCTTTTCGTGTCGTTCCCTTACTTTGACAAGCTTTCGGAAGTAGATTAGCGTATCAATGGACCACCACCTGATCGAGAACATACCACATCATCTAAGTCACCCTCGTCAACTTCGCCATTGGACTGGATGCCTTTCATGAGAGCCCTCAATTCAGTCGACACATGTCTGCAAGAAATCGCAAGGACGTGAGGTAAGGGCCAAAGAAAGCACGGGTTGTGTGGACATACGTCTGAATTGCATGAGAGTCGTCCTTCTCCACAAACATTTGTATTGCATCCGACATCCCCGCCTCTCCGAGGAGCTGCAACTCCTGCGCTGCCAAGTACTCCTTCACAAGTGTCTGCATGCGGACTTTTGAGAGCTTCTCGGAAATGCTAAGATCCGGGTCATCGATACTGAGCTCTGGTTCGTCAACAGTAACCTTGGTGGAACGAGTTGATTTCTTTGCTCGGTGAAACACAAGAACATCACGCGGATTCGCTATTCGTCCCTGGAACTCCTGGCCGAAGCGGATGGGATTCGACATCTCGCTCACCCCCGTTGTGTCCACCTAGGAGGGTAACGAGTACACGTTGTAGTCAGGGCATATTGGCGTACCTTCAATCGGACGAGAGGAAGCATAGGGGCCAAAGGTTCATCGCCCTCTTCCACAGCTCTGGCATTGCGGTCATCCCAGAGTTTGTTCGCCTGGTCAATGAGGGCATTGACCTAGATATCGCTAGGTGTGCCATATCCAAAGAGTGAGGAAGGACACGCACCCGTGATTTCAAGAACTTAGACACTGCAATTTGGTCGTTGAGGTCAAAGCCCTCCTCCTCGGCCGCCTCGCTAAGCACAACGTCCTCCAGGACGAACGGTCGGACCGTTCGGAGGGGAATAGGCCTCAATTCAAATTCTTTCTCTTGGATTTGGAGCAACGCAACGTGTCTGCCAAAGTAACGGGATATGAGCCGTTCATCAACGCACGTTTTTATAAATTTGGCCCCACTTTTCGATAGATTCGCCATCTGCCAGCGAGGTTGCGACTGAAGATCCGGGCTGTGTGATGTAGTATGGTTTCCCTGCCACTGGTTCTGGTACTATCCGGCAGTCGTGTTCGTGGCCCCACACAACTAGATCCACGCTGTCATCAAACATGCCCTCAGGCACGGACTCCTGAGGTCCATGCCGTACGCTGTCTCAGGAAGGAGCAAGTAAGAGAGTATGGACGCTCCAAGTGGTGTAGTTGCCCACCGATTTTGGTGAATGAGGAGGATATTAAACCATTCATCTTTGTTACGGGGCATATACATTCGTACTCGATTGCTACGCAGTTCGAAGTGCATGCGCTGATCCTTGACATTGCCGACGCCATACAGACCTAGATGAGTAGTCCCTTTCCGGAGAAGGACGGGCCGGATGGCTATTCCTGCAGTTTGGGCATCTGCTTCTGAGAGTGGCAAGTCAAATTTGCCCATGTAGTTGACGAGACCGGAGGCAGAGAGCACGTCCAAAGCACACAGGGCCCCTTCCTGTTTGCGCCGAGTGAGGACGTGTCATGGCAGGACAATTTCCTACTCACTGGTCCAGCGCCTTGTGGATCATCATGGTTACCGTGGATAGAGAAGACGGGGATGGCCACGTTAAGATTGGGGTCCTCGTAGTTGATCGCTGGAAAACTGGGAGGGTACTAGTCACGCTGTGAGATTTCATGGTGTCCGCTTACTTGTAGCCGGCTGCCTTCCCCTCGTCGGGATTACTGAGTAACTCCACCTGGATGGGTTTGTCGCCTAATGTGTATTGCCTCAAGAGAGCGATGACCTGGTAGAGACAATCCCGTGATGGCCTGTTTTCGTGGAACAGATCACCAGCCAGGAGAATGAAATCGACCTGTTGTTGCATTCAGTCCATTACGTGGCAGAACAGGGGTAATGTGGCGGAGTGTGCAGAGTAGCGGGTACATAGCGTAGCGTACAACATGCGCATCGATACAGAATACAATCAGTTACCCGAGCAGGGCGGTGCTCACATCATGCTTTATGGCGAGCTGCAGTATTTCCTTGAAGGTGTTGATGGAGTCTTGCCCGCGGACCGGGTCCCGTTCCAGGTAACCGATGTGGTTGTCCGTCGCTAGTAGGATGCGAATCGTGTTGTCTGGGTCTGAGAGTGCCCTCTTCAGTGACACGGCTGAGATCGCATGCCCAAAGGACGTACCCACATGGCGGAGCGTAGGGGGTGGTGGAGGAACTGAGTCTCGGCCAGCATCCGACATCTGGTCTTGTTCCAAGGATATTCAATTTCACAGTACAACCGTGTGCGAACCCTTCCGTCGAGGCTGATCACCGTGCTGTAGAGTGTGGAGAAGTAGTCCTGGACAATGGTGCAAGGGACGCGACGCGGCGCGGAGGAGGCCCTGTTGCATTGCCTACGCGGCACGTGAGCATTCATTTCATTTTTTGGCCTGCGGACGAGCCTCACCGCTTTCCTCACCACGCTCCTTCCAACAGCCCCCACAGTCGTCGAGTAAACCCAGCCAGGTAAATAGGAGAAGACGCCAACGAACTCGTCTTTTTATCTTCGACGACGTCCGGCGACGAAATTTCCGTTCGGTTTCATACGCTCTCTTCTATACCCAGCAGGAGCCATGTCCCCTCCTAATTCCCGCCCACAACCGCAAGAAAGCCGGCTACTCGTCGTAAGTAAGAAAGGAAAGAACTTCCGCCATGGTTAAGAACTTCGTATAGACGGGGACCGTGCTGTTCTACTTGTTTGCTGCTTTAGCGGTGCGCAGCGCGTCTATTGCCTGCATATATCAATTGTTTAATGTATCGATTTGACTTGACAGATGGTTATGGCGTATGCGTACCTTCCAAGTCTCTTATGCTGTTGTCTCATGGCAAGCTGACAGGAACAAATGGGTATTGCAGACGACACAAGTACCGCTATTCTTCTTATTTATGCAACTCTCTATTGCTGTCGTTCTCTTCCTTATATCTCATGCTGTCGGTCTACTGCACATTCCTCTCTATATCGACGGGCAGCTTATCAAGAGTTTTGCTCCTACGGTGGTCCTAACTGTCGTTGGCCTGAGGTAGGTGCATTCCCGTCCGCGTCTAAACTCATTCGCCCTAACGCCTTCCCCGCAGTTTCAGCAACTACACCCTTAAATATGTGGACGCTTCGTTTTACCAAGTTGCTCGCGGTCTAATCCTTCCCTTTACCGTTGCGACGTCCTACGTCATGCTCCATGCGCGACCCTCCTTTCGAATCCTGCTTTCTTGCTCGATCGTAACGCTGGGATTTTTCGTTGGTGTGTTCATGGACGCAGTGCCGATCTCTCGCCTCGGCATAGCCTTTGGTGTCACAAGTTCTGCCATCACCTCCGTCCACTCTGTGGTCATCAAAAAGAGTCTCGATATTGTCCACGGCAGTGCACTGCATCTTTCCTGGTACACCAACCTGCTCAGTGCCATTCTTATAATTCCTCTTTTCATCCTGGGAGGAGAGCTGCCTGGTATAATGGAGTTGTTCTTTGAGTCGAGCGAAGCTGTGTCCAGTGATGGTGGTCTCTCTGCCTTCAGCACATTCATCTGGGGATCAATCATCACGGTAAGCTTTGCAGCGGCTGTGGCCTTGTTATTCTTTTGACCACTCTGTGTTCTCAGGGATCTGTTGGCTTCCTGATGAACATTGCCAGTACACTGTCCATCAAGATCACATCACCCATCACCCACATGATATCATCCGCTGTTCGCGGTGTCGCGGCGTCTCTGCTTGGCATGTGGTTATTCGATGACATTCTGTCTGGGTGCGTGTCTCGTCCCCTTGGGACATGTTACGGTGGCTGAATTACCTTCGAATGTAGTGGGCGTATTTCGTCCATAGCCATCATCCTTGGCGGGTCTGTATACTATACCTGGATCAAGCATGTGGAAAGTCAGTCTCCAAAGCCGGATACAAGCACGCCACAATACGAAAGGGTGCCACTGGAAGATGTGGAAGCTGGCAATGGCACTCCACCCAAACCCGAGTAGACGTCACTGCTGCTGGTCATAGTGTCGGTGTGGAACGCAGGTGCCACCTTGCCGAGTCTCAATAGAACTTAGACTCGATTTAGCTCTCTCATACCCTTACCTACTTATTATAGTTGTGTATCGATGTATCCTACGTCCATGAGGGCGGTGTGCATAAGTAGCGATCCAAGCTTCCACCTCATCTTGTGGAAGATATTGTTCTCGCCGGTGTGAGCAAGTTCGGTCTCATTCCAGAATGCCCCTAAATAAAAAAAATTCGCGGATGTGGCAGGCGTGTTTTGTTCCGTTTTTATTTCATCTTATGACCATGGGCGTCCTCGCTCCGCCCATCCTGCGAACACTCCCCGTCTTCGGCCTTTCCTCAGATATCCGTGTCGTCTCGAACAGTACCCTTGCTGCCCCTGCCCCTGTAGTACTGGCGCGGTTCTGTCACAGGTCATGTTCGGATGCTGTGTCGCCGGCCGCCTTCTGCAAACCAATCTCCAACAGATAGACGAGACGCACGCACTCTTCGAGATCCCGGCTGCAGAGAAAGTCAACCACGTCTGCGTGTTTTTGTTGGGGACGAGTACGTCGGCTTCTTTCCAGGCGACCTTCTAGATCTAAGCTTGATCATCGTACCCCTAGTTCCGTTCCCCGATGGCTACGGGTGCACCGTCCACTTCTTCTGGCCCGGAAAGGGCTCTCAAATTCTCGGAATGCGAGTGTTCTACTCTGTCCACGACTCCGTCGTTTGTCCCAGCTAATGGATGTGCGGCCATGATTAGGTTGTCGAATGAGAAACCCTCTGCCATATTCCGTCTGCGCTCTACGTTCTCGGCCCCCGCATCCGGGATGAGCACCCCCTCCGCCTTCACGTCTGCCGCATCCTCGACCACCGGCGAAGTCACCGCTATCCTCGGCCTGGCCATCGAACCGCTAGAGTCCGTCATCGCTCAGGTCGCCACGCTGCCGGCCAACACGATCAACTCCACGCTCAATGCGGCAGCCCCGACATCTTCGTCGCTCGGTAGACCCGTCGACGCGGGTGCCCTGGCGGAGAAGATAGCAAGGCACCTCTTCAACTACGTGTCCGGATTTGCGGGTGGGCAGAGCATAGGTCCGGACAGTGCCGTTCCGATGAGCCTCATCGCGCGGTGGTATGAAACCTTCACAAGTAAGCTCAAGACAG
>JADGIP010000405.1:0-18581 GCA_016618355.2 Astraeus odoratus | reverse complement strand
TCGCACACACCAATGAGCACGGTCAGTCCCGCGGTGGCATAGTAGAGGGCATTGAGTTGAGAGTAGAAATGGTAGAACGCGACAATATTGATGCAACGGAAGATGTACCCCTGTGACGCAATAGAGGCCCGTGTAGAAAACACTGGGTTATACCGCAGCCAGAGGTTCCAGAGATCCAACAGCAGCAAATACTTTGCCACTTTGCATATGCAACCAAGGATAAAAGTACCACGCGATACTTCAGCTGACTTAGGCACATTCTTGACCTAAGTCAGAAAAACGATGATTAAGCCAGGAGAGACTTCACGCATAACACCATACCATAAAGTTCCAACCAATACCTCGCGGCGTCAGCACCGCTAATGCCATCCAGAACCACCGGTAAACGAAGGGCTCTTCGCTAATCGAACGATGATAACCCTTGGGTTTCCATTTACGCAATGGATCGGCCAGGAACAGTAGATCATATCCCTCCATGAGCGATAAACCGTAGGAACACCCTGCTCGGTACCCTTGAAACAGATGTTGTGTTGGTGTCTGTGCCAATGCAGTTAAATTCATGTAGAGGATGATGCAGAAGGTCGCAATGCGCAGGAATAAAGGTAAGTCAAGAGCCAGCGAAGTATTCAGTATCAGGACCGTGATGGCCTTGAGAAGTTGTAAGTGCATTTTTTCGAGACTAGGAGCACGAGAGTCAACAGTATCCAGCAGCGTCAGGAATTCGATGCTTATGTAGAAACAGGACTAACGCATGGTCACCCCGCGAGGAATCGTGTCTGTTGAAGGACCGCTTTTAGTCTAGTGTGTGGGTTTGCGGTAATTATGATTCAGCGCTGTGCGACGTTGATGGAAGGGTCCAAACGACAGCTGCTTGCCAGAATTCATTATTGTAGTGTTTACTAAACAGTTACGATAAACCTTATCTTATCGTTCCATAAATCACTGTATTATGGCATTCATGTACGCTATTCGGTTCGAGTATTTGACCGTAAATATTCGCAATGCAGGAGAAGCTGCTTGCTTTCAAGGGCTGCCGAATGAGTGCCGTATCGTATGGAAGATTGGCCGTGCTCTTGTGGACCTCAAAGTGTCGGTCGAAACGCATCTAAGTATGACATCACTTTCGACGTTTCCTCGGTCGTCCCCCCGATCACCGGTACCTCTTCGTCTTTTCATGTCGCCGTGTGCCAGCATCGGACTGTCGTGCTTCTCATCCCATGATATTATAGATAACATGTGCATGCGACGATGGACGGAACGACCATTCTGCGAGGTGGCGCGACAATCTGACAACGACACGGTACGAAGTACGATGTCCATGCACGGTGTCAGCGCCACCAATGGGCTGCACCGAACTACAACTCACGCTATCAAGACTTCCTGCCTCGCGGACAACCTCCTACATCTGCACAACAACTGTCTCGAATACTCTCGCACCCCATGAGAACCCGCCCAAGACGACCTGAATCCCGCCTTCTGCACAACCGTTCACAAACTGCCGCATTTCATCGACCCCAGTTTCAACCGTACTGCTACGTGTGGTCGCGCCTCTCCACGCAATGGGATCCACTGCGGAATTTGTTACATATGTTATAGTTCTGGAAGTTGCGGTTTGTGGGTGGCAACGTCGCGCAGCTCCTGCGGCGCTTGTCGTGGTTTTGATCGGTCAGCGCGAAATGTCCTCGCTATAAAGACGAGCTGGTATTCCCCCCTTGGGACATCCCGTCCCTCTATACTGCATGTTTGTGGCCAACCTTGTGGCATCCCCTATCCATACCCCCGCCAGTGCTACCGTGCCACTGCGCTCAAGCCGAGGCAGGGAGGTGTGAGGCAGCGAACAACACCATTCGTAGATACTGATCAACATCTTGAACAGGGGGCTGCAACAGCAAGACGATGGCCACGGCGATGTTCAGCTCTCCCATACAACTACAACTCGCCCGCCCTCGTATAATAAAGATAATACATCAAACCATCTTTATGCATAGTACTTACATGATCGATGTATTTTTTTTCGTATGCTCTCAAGGACTTCTGCAGCGACAATTCCCGCGTATATGTCATTTCGGGGGTTGCGGATACAGCCTGATAGTATAATGACGCGGACGGCTCGGCCAACCCAGAGTGCAATGGCAGTGAGAGTATTATTGTGAGTGCAAGAATGTGTCACGTGGACCAAAACGGCTTGTTCAACTCCCAGGTGCGCGCAGCTTGCCTTCGTTCCTAATACATTGCAATGGTTTTCTCGCCCCTTCGGCATATCGTTCCACGACCAACCGTCTTGCGGGGATTGTCAGGTCAATCACGTTTTGCATCCTCAAATGCAGTGAGGATTGTGGAAGTCGGTCCGCGGGATGGTCTACAGAATGAGCCCCATCCCATCGCGCCGTCTGTGAAATCCGAGCTGATAAACAGACTTGCTCGTGCAGGAATGAGAGATGTCGAGGCAGGCAGTTTTGTCAGTCCAAAGTGGGTTCCCCAGGTCAGTACGTCCGCAATTAAAACTGAGATCAGCGTTTTACCACGCGCAGATGGCCGGTACAGCGGAAGTCCTCTCTTCGATTGAGCCCGTAATCGGCACAAACTACTCTGTGTTGGTACCCAATCAGAGGGGTATGGACGACGTTCTCAGGCTTCTATCGGGGGACTCTCCACCTCCAGTTACCGAAATAGCTGTGTTCACTGCTGCTACGGACGGGTTTGCCAAAGCGAATACTAACGTTACCATTGCTGAATCTCTGGCTCGTTTAGCCCCTGTAGTCCGGTCGGCTCTTGATGCCGGTCTGAGGGTGCGCGGGTACGTCTCCGTTATCATAACCTGCCCGTACGCGGGAAGAGTGGACCCTCGAAAAGTGCGAGATGTCTCTCGCGAGTTGCTACAGATGGGTTGCTACGAAGTTAGCCTTGGTGATACTACCGGCGCAGGCACGCCGGCAAGCGTTCGGGCAGTACTAGAAGAAGTGACAAAGGATATCGATATCAGCCTGTTAGCTGGACATGTGAGTCTTTTGTGAATCCCCAGTACGCGGTGGCACCTACCTATGCTACCCAGTTTCATGATACCAATGGAACGGCGCTTGCCAATATCCAGACCGCCCTTGGCCTGGGGATGAGGACTTTTGATGCCTCTGTTGGTGGCCTGGGAGGTTGCCCATATTCGCCCGGCGCAACTGGGAACGTCGCCACGGAGGACGTCGTATATGGGCTCACAGGCGAGCATTCATATGGCGACGTTGGCGAGCCTGTTTCAGGTTGGTCACCTGGCTACCAATGTGCTTCGAGCAGGGATACCACTCACTATTCTTGCAGATACTCACACTATCCAGGGGCCCATCTGGGACCTTGGACCTATTTCGCTTGCTTCCTTAGCGGAGACTGGTGCTTGGATTTCTGGAATTCTTGGTAGAGAAACAACAAGTCGGGCCGGAAAAGCATTCTTGGCTCGCAAAGAGCGCAAACGAAAACTATCTGAGACCACGCAGGCTAAGCTTTGACGAGCAATTATTGTATCGCGGATCATTTTGTAGTTCAGATGTACAGCGACGGTGTCGGTATTTGATGGATTGTTTCACTCGCTTTATTGCCTTTAGTTCATCGTTGGACTGCATAACTAAGCTGTCCTGCAACACAACCGTCAATGTCTTTAATACGTGGGTAGTGTAAATTCCATAGTTGCCTTGATCAAATAGAGCGCAAATACACCAGATCAAATCTAATCTCGCTTTTTGACTTGCTTTAGAGCATCAGCTCTTCGAGACTCGGCTTTCACATACTCTCAGGAAAACATGGGTAGCGTTGCCCTCCCACCGGGCACTGCGCTCGTCAAGGCCGAGTAGCCCTATGCATGCGTGTTACTCATTCTTCTCTGACGATGACAACACAGATTTCTTGTTCATAGCACGTCCCTGCCAGTTGCAGATGACGACGCCGCAGAAGGGTCAACCTCTCATACTGGCCGCCCACAATCAAGACCAGACGCAGACACCGATTCAACCCCGGGCGGCCGCAAGAAGCTCACCAAGGAGCAGAAGAAGGCGCAACGCGGGGCCAACAAGGGTCGGAGGTTCGGAAAAGTGCGCGACGAGCTCGAACTGTGCTGGCGTATTGCGAATGGAACGATCTGCGAACATGGAACCGAGTGGGTCCTTTTTGGTCTCTCCGGAGAAAAAAACCATGTTTATCGAGTGTTGACCGTGCGCCTTACTTCGCAAAATTTTGCACACAGCTGCCGCTTCACTCACGATGTTGGTGCTTACCTCTCTGCAAAGCCAAGAGACATCCGTTTTCCGCCGGCTAGCGCGCTGAGAGATACCCCACCTTTCGTGGTCAGTGCAGAACCCCTACTGCAAGAGACAGAAACCGAGGGGCCTTCCCTGGACTTTGGAACTACCTGTGTATGCTTTGAGGAAGCAGGAGAATGTCGTGTAGGACTAAAGTGCAGGTATCTTGGCGCCCATGCTCACAGAGACGAGAATGGGGCGGTTACCTCGGTAGTTGACGAAGAAAAGAAGTCAAGGATCGCCCTCACGACTACGGAGCTCAACCATGTTAGCCCTGAAACGTTGAAAATGATCCGTACAAAAAAGGTCTGCTCCCAGCACCCTGTCCACATACTCACTTAGAAACATTGAACGTAGTACCCAACCCCGATATCAGATGCCTATCTCAAGGAGGCGGAGGCATCTGGGAATACAGGCGGAGAAACAGACATCACTGCAGTTCAGGATGATGCAACGGGCGATGTCACCAACGAACACACGGGAGATATTGTCACCAAACGGACTGGAGACACGCACTTCCAAGTCGATACTCCGGACGTGCCCATGCGCTTTTCTGAAAAGAAACGACTTCATTGGACGGGGAAAACTTGTGAGTGCGAGGTCCTTCCTCTGACGATCGTACTCCACTGCAAACAGACCTTGCGCCACTTACTACGGTGGGAAATCTGGTATGTCGAGCGACACGCTGTGTTGGTATCGAGCTCATATCCTGCAGCCATTCCGACGACTCTGCGTCTCGCTTGGCGCTGACATCACGTGTGGTGAAAGTATGTACATGTCGAATATCACCGATAGTCCCTCATACAATTCATATCATCAGTGGGCCTTGCTACATCCTTCCTGAATGCCTCCCGCGAGGAGTGGTCCCTCGTCCGCCGCCACCCCAGCGAGTCCATCTTCGGCATCCAGCTAGCAGGCAACAAGGCGACGACAATGGTGCCCACAGCAGAAATACTAGGGAAGGAATTTGCCAGTGGCATCGACTTTGTTGACATTAATTGTGGCTGTCCCATTGACTTGGTTTTTCGTACGGGAAGTGGCTCTGCGTGTGCGTGCATTCGTGTCTTTCACGTGGGGAGCAGGGTGATAGATTCTTATATGAGCAGTGCTAGATGCCCCAGGCAAGTTAGGGAAGATGATCGTCGGCATGAGCAAGGCGCTGGGTGAAATTCCCGTTACCGTCAAGCTGCGAACAGGGGTCAAGGACGGGCGCAACACAGCGCATAAGCTGATGCCCCGACTTAGTTCGGATTGGGGTGCTGGATGCATCACCGTATGTTGCGTGATTCCCCTGTTCTTCACGCCCAATGATAACGAGGTTGGGGGCAGCTACACGGGCGGACGCGGCAACAGCGGTATACAAAGCTAGCTGATTGGGACTACATCAGGCAGTGTGTGGAAGCTGTCAGGGCACGTGAAACAAATGAAGGATGTAGGTTGTTGGTGTTCTGCGGATAATGTGCAACATTCATCTATAGGTTGCGTTAGTGGCGCCTGTCCCCATCTTCGGCGGCGGGGATTGCTTCTCGTCTCAAGACTATTGGGAGAAAATAGAAGGCACCGGTGTAGACGGTATCATGATCGGCAGAGGTGCACTGATCAAGCCATGGTTGTTCACAGAGATCAAGGAACATAGGGAATGGGACATCAGCTCCAGAGAACGTCTGGAACATATCAGGAAGGTATGTTTCTGACCGGGATAAGTGATTTGTCAGTAACATTGGGTATCTTGTCACCGAATTGCCAAGTTGGCGGAATACGGCTTGAGGTATGTCACTTATGTGGTCAAATGAGTGCAACTGACCCTGGTCCTCTTTCCTTGTTCTAGTCACTTCGGGACCGACACGGCCGGCGTGAACACCACGCGACGATACCTTTGCGAAGCCCTTTCGTTCCAGTATCGTTACATTCCTATCGGTCTTCTGGAGCGACTTCCAGCACGGATAAACGAACGTGCCCCCGCGTTCAAGGGTAGAGATGAACTCGGTATGTTTGAGTCCGGCTAGCATACTATTGCCATCTGATCCACGTAAACAGAGACATTACTAGCAAGTCCGAACAGTCAAGATTGGGTAAGGGTATCAGAAATGTTCTTGGGACCCGCGCCCGATGCGTGGACGTTCACACCGAAACATAAAAGTAACTCATATGCGGATGAAAGTCAGGGATAATATTCCAGGAAAGTAGCGGGTGATGGTCAGCCTTGAATCACACCCATATATAGGGTAACATACTTGATCCCATTTGATAGCTGTGACCGTGCTTGGTTACTTAGTCCCTGTCCTGTCATCAGTGTTACAACGTCTCCGCTCGTTCTCGGCCATGATCTCGTTCTGCCTTTGCTCGACTTCGGTTTGATTCTGTTCTTGGCCACCCTCAAGTCTCCATAAGCCGGCTTTCCGCAATTTCATGCCCTGTTTGAGTTTGACAGCTGCAGTATAACCCCCCTCTGCGGGACCCAATGAAATGCGGTAGAGTTTGAGCTGTTCAGGAGTCATTTTCTCGAGGATGTGGGTTGGTGGTCCTTTTTTCATGCGTCTAAGGGTCGAAGGGAAGTACAGCCCCCGTGCCTCCCTTTCCTTTTGAAGTGTCTTATTGGCAACTCTGCGCTGTCTGGCTCGTTTCGCTGCGAGTAGGAGTTGGCGAGGGTACGGCGCATGCAAACGTTTTACGTCGCGCATTAGAGCGTCCTCCGTGTCTTTTAGTTTGTCCTGAAGAGGCCGCACTGATAGTTATGCGTATATGTGTAAGAGGATGAAAGAGAAGAGCACATACACCACATCCGCAACGTATGCACTGTGAAGTCCCTTTTGCCCAAACCGTGCCCCTGGGACAACTCTGTCTCAAGGGCGCACTCCCTTTTTAGGTCATCCATCCAGTCACGAAGCTCCTCCTTCTTTTCTAACCGCCGTTCGCGCGCGCTGCGTCGCCAACGGATGATACCGCCGATGTTTTCAGGTTGCGGCACGAGGCGCGGAAGAAGCCTGTTGGAAAATGTCTGTCGTATGAACGACCCTTTGAAAATTGGGCGTGTTCGTGCGGCTGCTTCTTCTGTCTGTGAGGTTGTTGTATATAGTTTAATGCATGTCGGGTGAATCGATCGAAGTCGAGCATCTGTAAACAGAGCGGGATACGCACGAAGACCTGGTGGATGCACTCTCTCCACATTTGCTCTTCACGTTTGACTGCAATCATGCGATCGTAGCGGTCAAGAATGGCTCGTAGCTTCGCATCGCCAGCTTTGGCTCTCTGGAAGGTGTCGAGCCACTGTCCAGATAGCCCAACTCGTCACGAAGAAAGATGTAGTTCACGGGTAGCACACATACCTTGTGCCCCTGCGCCAGCCGCTCCTTCGCAGCCCGCGCAGAAGTGATATACCTGTTCTCGCGAAACAGCTCCCGAATACGATCCCTGACCTATGTGTCCACGTCCCCGTTTTCACGTCAGTCTTCACGCCCGAACGTGCAGCCACACAGCGCAAGCGAGCACGCACATTATCTCGGTCGGCATGCCGGATGAGTCCGCGGTAGAGCGTCCAGAGCGTCGGGATGCGGTGTGCTGCGAGTTTCCAGAATGACACCCTTGGACGGACGCGGCGGAGGGGTGATATCAGTTTCGCGATTTCACCACGGTGGCGAAGGGATTCTGCGGACGGCGGCGGGGCAAGCATCCACTTAGCTTCGGAGGAAGGACAGCAGTTGGTGTGGTCCTTCACCGGTCGGTCCGGCCGGTCCGTGGTCCAACAATGTTTGCGACACATGGCCCGGTCCATCACGCAACAGCATACCTTCCGGATCTCACAGCGGCGGCTTATATGCGACCTTGTAGCTCATGCATGCCTAATATAACACGCGGAGGGTGGGATCGCCTGTGAGGTTGAGTGCCTCCGACATAGAAGGTGCACTCTGACCCATACAGTGCACCTTTCCTTTGCACCGTCTGGTGGACCCTTGTTATGGGGTACTGCTCTGGGGTGTTGACTTCTTGTTGGAGCATACACACAGGCATCATTAAGGTAGGCGTGACTTTATCTGTTAATCGCACCTCCGACATGATAGGACACAGGCCTGACGCCGGAGAACTCAGTACATAATAGAAGAACTTTCCAGTCTCTTGTCTTTTCCGCGCGCGGCGAGTTACTACCATCGTCGCTCGAGACGCGAAGCTATTGGGCATTAAGATTACTAGCCATCACTGAAGCCCACTATTTCCCAGATCGACCTTATATACGTGTACTATAATATCAACGAGCTGATCTGGATACCCGCTTGCAAAGTGGATTACATACGTATGGTCCTGTTAACACGAGGGACCGTCTCTAGAGAGCACACAAGCTGTATTCGTCTTAAAACCGGAGATAAACACCGAGGCTGCCACAATTACGTAGGTACGTATGATGGTTGCACACTACTTATTGAAGCAACCAACACGAGGATGCTTTTGTTTGCATAAAAGCGGTCGTGCATACTAACGCTATGCACAGCATCTATTCTCAGCAACTTAGTCCAATGCCATCGTATGAACGATGCAATATGGACCCATTATCTGCACTAAGGGAACTGGCCAACAGAGCGAACCGGTATAGCATTAGCCTGGACGGTCGAGTATGTCATGATCCAAGCAGCGGTGGCCCCTTGCGCGGAAGTACCGCCTTGGTGTATCGTGGCATTTTACGTGAGGATGGAACCAAAGTGGCGATCAAGGTGTTCCATGCTGGACCTCCGGAGGATATGGATACCCTAAAGGTGGGGCGAATACCTCTGAACTTTGTTGTGCGTCAGGATGACCTTTGTCAATTAGTGCATTCTTCGAGAAGTACACCTATGGTCCAAACTGCAACATCCAAATATCGTTCGCATGTTTGGGATCTCAACGGAGTTCAGATCTACTATTTCGATAATATCCGATTGGATGGGGATGGGAGACGCACATGCTTATGTCCAAAACACTGACAGTGATCCTCGACCATTGGTGAGCCGGAGGGAGTGCTGCGGCTTGTGTATTCCCTGCTTAAGAGCCCTCTAGCTTATGGACATTGCCAGTGGACTGCAATATCTCCATAGTCATGAGAAAGGCCCAATTCTCCATGGTGACTTGAAGGGTGTATGTCTGCTCAACGTTCGCTTTGTCACTGGTTTCCTGTGCTTGACTGAACTTCGCAGCCGAATGTGCTCATTTCCAATGATCGCCGTGCACTTCTGGCTGATTTTGGCTATTCCATTCTCACAAACTCCAGTTTCAGTATGACTGTCGAGATACGTTGTGGAGGGTCATTACCTTGGACGGCTCCGGAAATTCTGGACGACGGCTGCAGTATATCGCCAGCGAGTGATGTATGGTCATTTGGAATGACTATGCTGGTATACTTTTGCAACATTTCTCTTTTAACTAATAATTCATTGTTGTCCAGGAACTGTTTATCCGATTGCGACCTTATCATGAATGCAAGAATCAAACAAATCTCGTGGCTCGTGTCCTTCAAGGCCGCCTACCTGTTCGTCCCACCATGGAGCAAACATGTTTTCGTATGACGGATACATGGTGGGACCTATGCATAGCATGTTGGCAAATCGAACCGTCATCACGCCCCCTGATAAATGAAATCATGGAAACTATAGTGAAGATCATGGTCTGCCCTCAATTTACTCGCGGAAGCGGTTTTTAATATATTTTCACAGCAAGCAGAACTCCCTTCGCACCATTCTGTACCCAGTGTGTATGAAGAATTCGCCAGGATGCAGTCAGCAGATGAGACACCAGGTTACTCAGTAAGGGCGACATTCGATGCGAGGAATAGATGTATGTATTTCCAGTGCTCCAGAAGGGCTCATTCACGACTAGATTTAGTCCGCCGCGCAGTATTTGCCGTCATAGCAATGAAGCGAATGGCTTCCAGCATTACGCTCAAAGGCGACGGCATTGCCCAACATTCACCTCAGGTTAAGGAGGTGTCCAGAAGGTGGGCGCAACAACTCATGGATGTGGCTCTCCACAGAGAGCGGTTCTGTTTCCAACGAGGCGCAGGTGACACTGCTGGAACTTGCCTGGTTTCCCTTGCTGCTGGCAGTCCAACATCAAGTTCGGTCTTGCCATCCCCGTATAGTGGCCCGTGAGTGTAGTGTTCGATTTACTCTACTGCTGCATCTCCTAACTACGTCACTTCCAGTAGGGACATGACAGCATACTACACACTCGTGAATGTTCTTGGGGCTGATGTGCGTTGTCTGTTCACCCTGCCATTTACTGATAGAAGACTGATGTGTATTACATATGTACTTAGCAGGCCTCACGTGCCACCTGCTATTGCTTGTATCCTACAATGAACGGTACGCTTTGTGAGGAAAGCATCACCTACGATTCCGTAGCGAATCATTTTGCGAAAGAACATGGCATGAAAGCTTGGTTCAGGAGTCCAACGATACACTGCAAGTGGAGCGGATGTTCACGGGCTATGAAGAGGGAGAACTTTATGCGTCACATACGGGAGGTTCATATGGGGCGCTCACGTCGAGGCATTGCTTGAAGAGAAAGTCAGAAAAATGTGCTAAACTACCTGCGCGTACTACAGACTATTGCAATTTATGTATGTACGCTGAAGGATGTACTAGAAGCTACGGTCTCGTTTTTCAGTTATTTCCATGTCAACATGGTAATTTCATCCTACTACGAGAGACAGCGCAGCCACGGGGGGATTCATTTCATTCGAATCGGACCATACGCCATACAGAATGGTGTCACCCGTAGGACCCTCAAAAATAATCTAGTGGGGAGCTTGGTAACAGAAGAGACATGTAACAGCGATATATGCTTGCCCCGTAATAGCGGTATGCCTACTTCGCACATCTAAAAGAAGTAGATTCTCTACGAATACTTCCTCGTGAATTCCAGATGGAATTTCTCCAATTTCCCGACATACTCGTCTACACCGGGACACAGGCATGTCAACCGGTAGTGGTTTTCTCCTTCCTTCTGTCCGAAGCCAGATCCAGGGACGACACAGATGCCAGTCGCGTCCAGCAGTGCGAGCGCATAGAATGCATCGGGTTCCTTTCCTGCCGCACTAGCTGCCGCGATGGCCTTCTCAGACAAATTAATCTTGGGGAATAGGTATAATGCTCCAGGAGAGTCGACACAGGACACGCCGGGTAACTTATTCAGGCGTGTAGCCATGAGGCCGGTGCGTTCCGCAAGGGCCTTGTGTATCCTGTCTGTTTCTTCTTTCCAAAGCGGGTAGCTCTCCTCTCCCTGCTTGGGCGGGCGTACCATACAGTCCACGCCGATCTGACCTTGGAGCGGAGGACACAGTCCGACACTGACCATCTTGTACATCATGGCAATGACTTCATCCGATATGTTGGTGCATTCGAAGTAACCACCGCGCCGACCACATTCTCCACTCACGCCTTTCGATATCGAGTGGAATGAAACGAGGGGGATAGGTGAGTTGAGGTCGCGAACGACCTTCTTAAATGAGGTGAATGTATGGGTAGCTGGGCGATGCAGGTTTGACTGGTACACTTCGTCAGCAAGCAGAACAAGGGAGTACTCCTCGCAGAGCCTGACGATCTCCGCCTGTGTCTCCTTGTTAAGGAGTGAGCCGGTGGGGTTACCTGGATTGATGATCACAATGGCTTTGGGCTCGACACCATCTTGAATAGACTTGTTCACTGCTGCCCTGATTTCGTCCAGTGAGGTTGACCACTCGGATGGCTCGTCGAGGTAGTAAGGAATAGCGGCCCCAGAATACTGAGCAAGAGTTGCCGTATACAAGGGGTACTGAGGAATGGGGATAAGGATGCCGGACTTGTTCGGCTTAGAGATCAACATGGAAATGAGCAGGGATACACCGGCCGAAGCACCGCCCGTAAGAAAGATATGGCCAGGGTCGGACGGATAGCCATCCCGGTCTGCACCGTAGGCCAAGTCAGTGCGCAATTCGCAAAGTACACAGGATGGGGAGCCGCACCACTGATGAACTTAGCAACATGCTTCCGGATGAGGGGGACTCCCTGGGAGTGAGAGTAGGCACCGATGGAGCCGATTTCACTGTACAGTTCTTTAGCACGTGCAATGACATCCTTCGGGAACACGTTAGGCGCAAGATGTGCAAGGTCTGGCCATTCCATCAGTGCGGCGACCTGCCAAACAGGTCAGTACTGTGTTCATGTCCCGTGACGGGACCATGTAGGTGACCATGCGGAGTAGGTAGGGGAAGTAGACATACCTGCCTGACGAAAGTGATGGGAGGCTGGTCGAGTCCCTTCTGCTGAGGGTTTCCGATGTTGGACGAGATTACTCTATCGAATGGGAGGCCACTGCTGACACCCTTTTCCTGCAATTGGACACGGTATTTTTCCGCCTTGATAGCAAGTTCTCCGCGGACGGCATACTGTACGTTGAGTACGGCGGGGTTGAGCGAGTCGACGGTGAGGGGACGCATCGGATGTTGCTGTGGGTGGGTGTGGGAGGGGAACAAGCGCGCACGCAGCGGTGATGAAAATCTGAGCGAGCTTGACAGCATGTTCACCTGATGCCTCCGAAGGAGCCAAAAATCGAAACGAAGCATGTCCGAGAGATAACTGGGTAGGTCACGTGGCCATCCATATTCACGCACGTGATTCCCTCGGCATTTTCCTTGCAGAGGCTTTTTTGACTTGGCTTTCATCGTCGGAGGTAGACTGGGCAACACCACATGCAGGACCCATTCTTTGCGACCAATAAAGCGCGGAAACGGAAGCGCTCAACCAGTACAGGCGATGCGGGAAAGAAGATAGCACGCAGACAGAAGGACACGCGCGGTGCCAACGTAAAAAGCAGCTCACAACCGGCAAAGTCTAGGAAGGTCGTGGACGAGGAGTTGGATTCAGATGTGACCGACGAGGACATTGCCGATCTGGACTTGCGCGCAGATGAGGTACCAGAAAGCAGCGGTGACGAGGATAACGACGAAACACCTGCGGAGAAACGACTACGATTAGCGAAGCTCTACATCGAGAGCGTGAAGGAGGGCCTGGGTGCGTGCCATGCCTTTACAGGTAGAGTACTCGTCTTATGAACCACAAAGCCGAGGGAGAATATGATGCTGCTGAAATCGACAAGGAACTAATCTCTGCTCGACTCCGCCAAGACGTCTTGGAGCACTCTGGGAAGGTCCACCTATTCATTGCAGATTCAGTGAGTGTACTACAGTAACAATAAGTGTGCCGCTCTATTGAATGCAACAACTAAAGTACGACTTCACCCTCCCTGTCTCGAGGCTTCGGTGCAAAGGACATCGCCTCTCCGTCACGGCCGCGACGGCTTCAGAAGACCTTAAATGGTTGTTCACTGCAGGGAAAGAGGGGCATATCAACAAATGGGACCTCAGAGCCGGCTCAAAGGTTGCTACATTCTACAAAAAGCGTCCTGATCCTAAGGGCAAAGGCAAAGAAAAGGCTGGTCCGCTGGACCTTGAAGGCCACTCGGACGAGATCTTGGCTTTGGCCGTGTCGAGCGATGGCCAGTACCTCGCAAGTGGTGGAAAGGATAAGAAAATATGTATATGGGACCCAGTCAAAGATCTATGGGTGAAGAACTTTGGTGGTCACAAAGACCTGATTTCTGTGCGTTAACCTTCGCTGCTTGTGAACGCCCCTAATGTGTCGTTTTATTTCCTGTAGAGTCTAACTTTTCGGAAAGGCACAAAACAACTCTATTCAGGCTCCTTTGATAGGACGGTCAGACTACATGATTTGTCCGTCATGGGTTATGTCGAGACACTATTTGGGCATCAGGATACTATTGTATCGATAGACGCTCTGCGAGGGGAGACAACTATCACTGCTGGCGCGCGGGACAGATCGCTCCGATATTGGAAAATTCCTGAAGAAACTCAGCTCGTCTTCCGTGGTGGCGCGAAAAGTGCTATTAGAAAACTCCTTGAAGGAGGGGCATTTGAGGGACACGAAGACGAGGACGCTACCCATGAGAAAAACCAAAAGGGAGACGACACCAAAAAGCGATTCGTAGAGGGGAGTATTGAGTGCGTTGCCTTGATAGACGAGACTAACTTCGTCAGCGGTGGTGACACTGGGTACGTATCTATGCAATCTTGTTAACATACCTGCGAGATTGATTGCTATGCCATGATAGGTCGATATGTCTATGGAACACCTCGAAAAAGAAGCCGATATATACTCAAGCCATATGTCATGGTTTCCACGAAGTTGAGTCTTCAACGGAAGGTATTGTGCGAACACCGCGTTGGATAACCTCTATAGCGTGTCTCCGATACTCTGACGTTTTCGTTTCTGGTATGCTACTGTATTCCTCGGACATGTCAGCCATTGTCTAATGTTAGCACAGGCTCGTGGGACGGCGAGATCAGGATATGGAAGCTGGACTCCAAGCTGAAGTCGTTCTCCCTCGTTGGGGCTGTCCAAGCACCGGGTGTAGTCAATTCCTTACAACTACTTGCGGTTCCCAAAGATGGCTTGGAAGGTGCATCGTGGACAGAGAGTTCGCAAGCCCGCTCAAAAGACACGACGACGAAGATCACAGGTGTTGACTCTATACTGTTGGTGGCGGGGCTAGGCCAGGAGTATCGGCTTGGACGGTGGCTCACCATAAAAGAGGGTGTGACGAACTCGACGGTCATCATGGTGTTCCGTCCGCGGACTCGTTAGTACGCCACCAATGATGTACCTACCAGAGTGCTCTACAGGTTGTGACTGCCAGCACCCACAGCATGTTATGATACAGTAGCAATATCTACTCGGCGGAGGACGGTCATCGTAGACCCTGTGACCGAATCAAGATCACAGCTAGACTCTGTCTGGTGCGTTGATCTTCAATTCTTTGTGTATGAGGTGGTGTGTTACAGAATACTGTACTTATCTAGTCAGAACTGATCCTGAAGTACGTATACTCCGTGTACAGTCCCAGAACTGTCAAACATAAGCAGGGTGATAAGCTCCAATGAAGAGACGTGTAGGGCATTCAGACCGCCGCGAACCTCCTGCGTTAATTTCTCCAGTGCGTTCGAAATGACTTGTCTTACTGTACGTTTACCTTCCCAGAGTGTAGGTTAATCGAAGTAACCATGGTGCATTTGCTGCATATGTGGGTATATGGTGCTATCTGTGAAAATGCCCATGCACTTCCAGCAGATAGTTGTTCCACAGCTGTATCCACATCAGGACTTCAGACCACAGTCAGAAAGAAGCCAAACACCAACCGACAGGCCATGCGATTGCATCCTCCGTCTTTCTCTATTAATACCTTGCAATGCGGGCACTTCTTCACGCGCCCGTCCTGTGCAGCCATCCAGGCATTATTCAAACGCTCTTGCTCTTCCTCGCACCTGCGTCTTTTGAATTCTGCACAGGTTAACTCTCGATGTCCCTCGTCGCATGCGGAACAAACTTCCAACGAGCACGAGGGGCAGCGAAGAGTTCGTGGAGATTCGGGTGGTGTGGAGCGGTAGATCTGTGTGCAGTCAGGCGTTGTGCAGTACTTGAATTCTGTCGGACGTTTAGTGATGTAGGAAGTGAACGCGGCTTCGAGCAATTGGTTGAATGGTGTTTGTGAGAGGAACTCTTGGATGGTTGGTATAGCAATAGGAGCCTGACACTGGCTCTCGTCCCCAACACATGTCAAAGGGAATTGGCCGATTTCATGGGCAGTGTCTAGAAGGTGACGCAGACACGTAATGCAATAGGTGTGTCCACATCCTAGTTGAAGAGGTGTCGAGATACTGTCGTAGCAAACCGGGCACTGGTGGTTAGAAGATAGCTTAGTGACCGCGATGGCGCAATGACCATTGAGAGAGCGCCCATTCGATTGGCATAACTTGGCGCATGAAGAGCCTCCATCGAAGTACTCCGTGATGTAGCGTGCAGTCTGGAAATACGGAGCCGCGGTGAAGACGACGGGGTCCTGCGTTGATGCCGTGCCTGCAAAACTACTCGTCGACAACTCGATCTCCAATTTAGAACCTCTAAAGTGGAGGCGACCGGAATCAGAGTGCAAGGTCCCTCCAGCTGTTGAATCCGTCATAATTTGCGCCTCTAATTTTCCTCCTGCGTTCCTCTCGACTCCAATAAAGGCGAAGCGGGTGATGTCCAGATCATGTTGCATCAACAGTGTGCGGATCTCATAGTCCGTTGCATCTTCAGGGAGATTTTTAATATGCAAAATACATGACTCAAAACCAGTAACGAGATCCACGATGTTCAGCCCTGGGCCGAACTTGATAATGGATCCTTTTACTATCCTGGTCATCGCCTTGTCCTCTTCGTCCCAGGTGTCGAGATAAGCGACATCCTGTGCACGGACCCAAGGTATACGCCTCTGGCAAAGATCTAGGTTTGATCAAGTACTCACCCCTAATTGCTCTTCGAGTACGAATTTACACCCTGGCTTTGGAATGGCACTTCCTCGAGCATAAATAGAGCCGAGCTGAAATGTGCTGGGACTCTGAAGCTGAATGGTGGTAGTACTCATGGTGGTTGGGGGAGTGAAATGCAGGTTACCAATCCCACGCATCGTCCATGAGTTTTTGTCCTGCTGTATGCCACGAGGATTCCTAACTCGGGGGATGGTAGATCTAAAACTGTGACAGCAAGGGATGATAGTGCACGCCCCAAATCGATCTAAGGCGGCGTTCAAGTTGGATGAGCGCACCAAAGGCGAATGGTCCTACTTAGCAGTGCATCTCTCAGCAGTCATTCCTGCCATATAGTCGAGAGCCGGAGAGTATAACATCAAATTCTTCAGTTCGTTGCGTTGCACCGGGTTCGAGGCGAAGTCATACGATGTAAATAGTGCTGACAGACGGTCGATAGTGACGTTGCATATACCGAGTTCCTGGAATGGTCAGTGCTTGTCGAGTCAGTGCCCGCCGAATTAAGCCATAACACTCTAGCCGTACTATGAAGCTGGTCATGGGCAGAATGTGAGCCCAGATTAAGAGGAGCTGGGGCTGTTGGTTTGACACATGAAAGACCAATGCATGCCTAGATTTCAGACAATGTGAGATGTTGGGATTATAGACTGCCCCTGTTCGCAGCGTGGGAGCACTTGGATTACATAAGCATTTGGAGCGGTATACCTCATAGTAAATTTTCGTCTTAATTCTCAAGTAGCTTGTTTGGATACTGGGTTAATACTTTCTACATGAGAGCCCGTAGTTAGCTTACTAGAAGTACTCTTCTAGATAGTACTAGCCACACAATCAGCACACCTAAGATGATACAGTATACACTGTAGATCTCAGTTCCTCGCAGCATTGACAATTGTGCTACTATGAATCATATCCTACCACCAGAAGAGAATCCTAATCCACACAAGTCTGTGATTTCTTCATAAATCAGTGGGGTGAGAGACGTTGAACAACATTGACTAGTACTACTTACAGCGACACCCATGGACATTTACACATAGGGTTAGTGCGACATGCATACATACATACAGTTATGGGCAGGTCTACATGATTAAACAATTCCAACCATTCCCAGAGTCATGCTGCACGCGCTCTTGTTGTCGCCGCAGTAATTGTTGTTGCTGCCTCGCATCTTCCTCTTGGTGCTGCCGTCGCCTTGCTTCTTGCTCCCGGTGCTGTTGTCGCCTTGCTTCTTCCTCCCGGTGCTGCCGTTGCCTCACTAATTCCTCCCACTGCGGGGGTCGCCTGGCCACCTCCTCCAGTCTCCTTCGTGCTGCGTCAACCATCATATCAACTCGCTGCTGCTCGGCTGCTCGAGGTGCCTGGTCCCGTCTATCAACGTTTGCAGGCTGCATACGTTGTGCCAATGTATTCTGGTCCTGAATTCGGCGCAGCAGATCATACTGTTCTTGGATGTCCACCCCCTGGATTATAGGTTCATCATCATAGAATCCCTGGTGTGCTTCACTCATATGTCGGTAAATAGTGTTGGCAGTGAAGACCCCCATGCACCTCCAGCAGATATGGGCACCGCAACTAAAATGATCAGGTCAATCGACTAACATCTTTGCGAAGTAGGGAGTGGATACCAACCCGCACGTCATATGATTGCACCCCGCCATTTTCTCGATCGGTACCCCACATTCCGGACATTTCTTTACGCGTCCACCTTGTGCAGCAATCCATGCATCGTTCAATCGGTCCTCTTCTTCAGTCTTAGCTTGCTTATGTTCCGCGCACGTTTTGCCTTCATGTACCTTATCACAGAATGAGCAAACTTCCGAGAAACAGGAGGGGCATCGAAGGTTCATTGCAGTGCCAGAGCTAGTAGAACGGTAGATTTGTGTGCAGTCGGGTGTTTTGCAGAATTTGAACACCTT
>JADGIP010000404.1:0-18618 GCA_016618355.2 Astraeus odoratus | reverse complement strand
GTAAGTCATGCAGATGCAAGGCGCAAGGTAAATGAAGGAATTCAGGTGGATACATAAGCCGAGTTTAGCAGACATGGCGAGGATGCTTGGTAAGAAACCAGTCCTTCGAACAAAATATGGTAAATAGTTCACGAGAGGAAATTTACTAGTGATAGAACGCGGAGCAGTCGGATCCAAAGTGGGGGCAGCCGTCATCGCTGACAGATCCTGTGTAGATCATACTTGGGTCGAGATACCCATGACCAGCTGCCTGCCCATTTTGCTGGTGTGAATACGGGGCCCATGATTGTGACAACCCCAGACCGGGTCCAACCAGGTTAGCACCGGAAGTAGCGTCGTCGACAGAGTAAGTGAACGATGGATTCAAGTCCTGGATAGCATAGGAGATGTCTTCCGTTTTGAGTTGCGGGACGGGTCGCTTCATTGGCGAGAGAGCAGGCGGTGGAGAGGCTGGTGATGCGCTGCGCTGCGTAGCGATCGTGCTCGTCATCGAGCCAGATGTCGTCGGAGGGGTGTATGTAGTCCAACTGCCAGGACTGTCGTCCGTCAAAGCGGTGTCAGGCCCGCCTTCAGCACGCGGGAAGGAAACAGACAAGGGAGGTAGATGGGGGCGGACCTGACCGCCAGCGGAGATGAGAGAAAGGGGGCGTGGATGAGTTGATGCGAGGTCGCGAGGTCCAGAGTGTGGTAGGGTCTTATCTGTAACATACGGCGAGCGATCGTGCGCTAAATACTGTGATGCTGGACCTTTGCCAACTACAAACTCACGGGTGCTTCTTTGACGGTCATTATCGCGGTTGATGCGTGCTTCCCAGTAGATCCGCAACGACTTCACTTGTTCGAGACTGTTGGAGTATACCCAACGGATCTCCCCAAGGGCTCGGAGACAGATGTCTACGCCTTCCTCTACATCGGTGTCCCATCTGGTCCCGTCTTCACATTTTATGTCCATATCTATGTCCCCGTCGAGGTCACTTTGGGCAAGCATCATGCCTGCGAAGTAGCACCCATCACGGATCAGTCCGGTATCGTGGGCGAAAAATCCGCTCAATGGGACGGCAAGATGGCGTCTCAGGATATCGATTACGCGAGGGAGAAATAAGCGGCATCGGCGCACAGCGAAGGCGTGTAGGTTCACAGCGACCGCTCGATCGGAGGGGGTGACACGACCGCTGTGGGGCGAGGTAGATGACTGCATATCCACGCGATGCTTCAACGCCTCACGTATAACGTTGAAGGATTCAAATATGAAGACCTGCCAGCCACTGACAAAACGTTCGATGTCTTCGCCGCGGACAAGACCACCGCCCACGGTGGCCCCAGCTTCGTGACGAAGAGCCTCAAAGTCATCCCAACAACGCGAGAGGTTATCCCAGATGTTCATGATTGCATCTTCACGGACAGGAGCACCTGTTTCAGCTCCTCGCAGAGCCCGGGGTCCGGTCAGATGGGTATGAACTGCACGGCAGACTGCAGATACGGCAAGCATGAGAGTAAAATTGCGCCTCGCAAGGAGGTAGTTCTGTGACGCCCGGGAGTGACCTTGAGTCTCAAGGGAAAACGGGAAATCTGGCGTCATCGGTGAACTGCAGGTTGGAGAAGGTAGGGAAGATCCCCCCGCTGAGGAAGGGCTGCTGGCGACTGCAGTTGCACAATACTGAGGAAGGCTGTTTTGGAATACGAGGAGATCATCATCATCGCTATGATGGCTAAGTCAGATGCCTTGAAATGGTATAACAGGGGATATCTTACAAGAGAAGGCGGCCACCATGTAGGCCTGTAGTCATACCCTCGTAGGTGTAAGCATACCAGAAGGTCCTGGCGCGGACGAATGAATCGCAAAACGCATCTTGACTACCAACAGCGGACGATGGGCTTGCGAGATGACATAAAGAGTATATCTGCGATAGAGTCGCTTCGTAAGTCGCCTGTAGGGGGTGTGGTGTGTGAGCTTATGAAATGGAAGTCAACTTGCACCGTCCAACTTACCCGGCGCTCGATTGAACTTTGTATTCCTGGCATGACGTGAGTGCCACGCTAACCTTAAAAAGTATCAATACCAACCTTCCGTCAGCGGCAGCAGGAGCAACAGCACTCTGACACCATCCCACGAAGGGCGCCGTAATATACCATGTGCATCGACGAGCGTTAAAATCTCCTGAACCATGACTTCCGCCCGGAGCGACCATGCGCGATGCTTTGGATCCGAGAGCTCGTCGTCGCCATCACGGGCGAATTTTGGGCCTGCAGGGCTGCCTGGGGAGGAGTCCCGTTCGTCTACATCGTCACCGTACTCGTTTATTCCGAAAGAGGCTGCCCAAGCAACAAGTAGCATGGCAAGCATTTGTCCCTCGATGTTAAGGGGATTGATGCCCTTGATATGGTCGAAATACCGAATGGCAAATTCAGATGGATCTATGATGGGGCCTGGACACAGGTCAGGTGGACGCCCTGTGAATCAAAAATAAATATAGGGATGCGTACGTTGTACGCAGAATCTGCGGAAAAAGGTTGAGTTGAGGAATTCAGGCCTCAGTTGTGGAATGGCCGATTGCTTGGCGCCAGACGCCGCGGAGGCCGAAGCAGACGCGTTTTGTGTGAGGGCAGGGTCATCTGTGACTTTGCCGTATACCGCTCTGTGCGTTATGGTGTAACGATAAGCGACAGGTGATCGATGGAGCTTATGATAAGCACGCACTCGACCTGCTGCAGCCGACGACCGCGCCTGAGTAATTTGACAGCCTTTATTTCAGCGAACTCATCCCTAGGAACGTGCGTCAGCGGAAAATGGCAAGTGTCGAGAAGGACAGAAGCGGGGGACGTACACGCATTTGATGTTACGTTCTCTGCAGTTCGAGCAGGAGGGCTGTTGTGCGCCAGCGGACGTAGAGACGGGCGCGAGGTCTTTTAGATCGCAGCGTACTCTGCGAAACGGATTTGCGACGCGTCATGGAGGGGGACGGTTGGGGTGTTGGGATGAGACATACCTTCTCATGCGGCACGCACCGCAAGCAGAGAACTGCTGCCTGGTAGACTTTGGTTGGCCCGAGGCGCGTCGAGGGTAGGGGGTGGGTGCGGCGCTCCGGTGAGCGGCAGAGGTACGGGGGGACATGGATGAGATAGGCCGATAATTGGGAGCCTATGCAGGTGGGAGAGGGGGGGGGGAGGGATGAGAGGTCACGGAATTGAGTGTCAGAACAGGGTTATAAGCGCGGACGGAGACAAATGGGAGATGGCATCTTGGAACAGGTTGACGTCAAGGATATCCGGTAATTGCATGTTCTTAGCCAAAATTGCACCCAAACCTGTCGCAGGGGGAGGCTGAGCTTCTCACTGCCAAATCAGCCAGACAGGCGGGAAACCCATACACGAGAAACCCGAATGTCGTAAGTCGAAGTCGATCCTGAAATTCGAGAATTCCTCTTTCGGCGACCAGCAAGCTTGACTCATCGGATGGGCACGCGTATCAACAACAAGTACTAAAAAACGCGATCGCAGCGTTGTCTCGCTCCGTATTGACATTTTGTCTCCGCTCGTCTCTCGAAACCTTCCTTTCTTCCCCCTTTTTGTTTTATTTTATTTTTATTTTTGATGGAATTTCGTGGAGTGCGGGATAGATGCTGATTGGTTCTTGATGGTGCGTTATGTGCCGTGGAATCAGCCTGACCTGACCAATTTGACCAATGGGGGAAAGATAGCCGTTTCCCGGGTGGGGCACCACTTTCCACGCCCGGAGAGATGAAATGAATCAAGACTCTCCCGCGCCGTAAGAAATGGCAAGGCAATACATAAAGGGATTAAAAAAAAAGAGACGACTTGTTAAGTTGGTGACATATTAGCCTGACATTTCATTTGCGGTAAAGCACATTTTAGTCCGGCGTCCGAATATTCTCGTCATCGACGTGCGTACGTCTGATGTGACATGGCCCAGTCCAACTGATAGAACGTGTAGTTTACCTCACCATCACTCCATAAACAATCAGATGGACACTTTGTCTGCATCAATGGGGTTTCGGGTAGATAATGAGATGGGAGCCCTGTATCGAGAGTAATATTCATGGCCCACAGTCGGAGCTGCCATACTGTAGTGCTCCACACATCAGTAGGTTCACAGTACATAGTCTAACCACGTCCGCCACACAGCGAAGCTCGTCCGTTAATGCCGTGTTAGCGGATGGCGTGACCGAATAGATCGACAGAATCCATAGAGGTGGGTCCGCTGCCGCCACACAGCATTGGGCTTCCTGCATATCTCCGGGCGTGACCGATTCGTGTCACACGAATTGTCACGCAATTTACCTGCATCCAGCGAGTCCGGCCATCGACATCTCCGTACCGGCGCTGCCTTCGTCGTCATTCCCGCCTTCACCATTCAGCCAACCGCCGGGTACACGCACCACATGGCTCTCGCGCACAGCGTCTCTCTCTGTTATTCTTTGTACAGTGCCTCAATACCACCGGCCTTCGCTATTGCCCTCCTCAACTCTCCGATCGTCCTTTGCTCCGGATTCAATCGTCGATCCCCCCCCATCCTCTCGTAGTCATCGCCATACTTTGTCACCAATCGCGCCAGGTACAGCCTCTCCCCTTGTGACGTATGGCGCGCTGTCCTCTGCGTCGCATTCGCCTGGCATTCAAGCACTATATCAAATGTGTCAGGGTCTGAATCGATCTCAATTTTGTGACCATGCAAAACACGGCACCACCAGAAAAAAACTGGCATGTCACATGGAATAAAACCCACTCACGTTCCACAATGTCGTTATCGCCTTCCTTCGCAGACGCGCTCTTCTGAGTGCCGCTTTGGACCCATACACACCGGTCGACGTTGGGAGAGGCGAGTTCCCTCATCTCGACATCCTCCGAATGTGTCCCAGATTCTTCTTCTTCCTCCTCGGGGAGTTCAATTCCAACCACCGCTCCTGTCGCGTCCCGAAGGATCCTTCCGAATCCCGTGGGAACGCCCTTCTTGGCAGTCGAGGCGACCTGGTCCTTCTCGCAAGAATCACTAACAGACGACAGGGCATTGACTTTATCAGGAGTGTATCGAAGGTCCACCTCAGATCCGCCCGACGAGATGGGGTTTAGGGTATGTTGGAGACCAAGCGCAGCATAACTGTCGAGGAAAAGAACGTACACAATGTTTGTTCGTGTTACAGGGAACAGTGCACAACGATATCATAGTACTTACTTTTGCCGCATCGTTTTCGACTTGTCCCATGCGTCTTGTAGTGCCTTGGGACCGCATATAGCTAACAGGAATATACCACCGTTCGTCAGTAAAACTCACGGCATCGTGCCTCGAGCGCACTTTAAGCAGAATGTACTGCAAATTTTGAACGACCACTTGACACTCACTAGGCATCTTTTTTTGCAGCCTTTTTGCCCTTCTAGAATGTGACACGGGCTTGTGGTTCGACTTTCTCTTGTGACGTTGGCGCGGGTTGGCCATTGTTCAAGTACGTGATCTATGGTGTTGAGGAATGTAGATGACCACTGGCCATCAGTGGGAGTATCACACAAGGCATGCAATGCCAAAAATGGATTAGCCAATCGGCGGCTCAGATTCGTCAGTTCCGTCCTGGCCATGTCAATATGATTGCTGGCCACAACATATCCGCTGGCAGTCATCGGCTAGATTATGGATCCTTTTAATGGCTCGGAATGTTTCCACTTGTCATGGAACAAATGGGAACGTCGAGTCGTGTGCCGGCGGTAGGCACTGGCGCACATATACTTATCATTGACTCGCACGATGATCATCATACTGAAAATCGTTCTCACCCGTTGTCAAACAACCAGTGGCACCCGGATGTCGAGCATTCGCGCCGAGTTCGCATGTCAGGCTCACCCTCGCGGCTCATCGCCACCCTCTGGTCGCTAACTGCGGCCGCGCCGGATACTTTTAAGTTCCATGGCACACATATACTTTCCATATCACAGATGAGCCTGAGTAATAGTGTCAACGTGGGCACCCTGGTTATGGACCGCATCAGGGCTGTCATATTCGACGTGAGCATGCTCTGCTGCTTCTCCTTGGTGCTGACCTCCAATGCTAAGGATGCCATGCATAATTTCCATGTGCATGACTGATAGTTTGGCAGCCTGGTGCTCAATTGGAGTGCCCTTCATCGCGGTGCACGAGGGAGAGAAGAATCTGCCTCAAAAGTACTCCATGTTCGTACGCCACTCCATATAGATAGTGCCGATGACTGATTTATCCACCCACATTCTCTCGTGAACCAGGTGATGCGTGGCAACGGTCCGACCATAGTGAATTCCCATTGCAACAGTTCTATTTGGCGTTCAACAAGACCTGTCAGACGTCACAAAACGGAATTGAGTGGTAGGCATCATTGCTCGCAGAGCAGAGGCGCATACGTTCTGCGTGTTTCGTTAGACACGGCGTATACAAAAGCCTGACGCCACATGCTATTCACCTCACGTACATCATTCCATCACCTGTCAACTTGCCTAACTGTCCTACTCTACTTACGCGGCAACTCGAACGTGGTTATTCGGATGGAGCTTTCCGAGACCCTTGACATTGACGGGCGTGACGTAAGGTAAACCTGACACTTCATCTTGTCATCAGCGCTAAACCTCATCCATCCGCTTCATTTGTCTCCGATGATCCCGTTTTGGGAATAGTTGTCCTCCACCGTAGTTGTTTGGTCGCATGATGCGGACGGCGGGATGGTACGACATTCATATCGTAACCGTTATTGAAAACCTTCGAGGTACTAGCACTGTCCATTGTTCTCAAGCGCTCATCGTTCGTCAGTGCTTCTTTTTTTTTTTGGCTGCTGTGCGCGGTACCAATATCTGAATTGATGTGGGCTAATACGCGTGAATAGAATTATTCATAGCTGGGGGGTAGGTGGCGTCTTATAGCGCTCACGAATAACTTTGGGGTGCATGGTGCTAGTTCCGGATCTAAGCGTTCCAGTGCCGTCACTCTGGAAACAGATACCCAGAAACCCCTGTGGCAAATGAACATCATGGCCAGCACAGGGACTACCAACGTCGGCGCCAGCAGCAGGAATCGTTATCAGATAGTGAGTTATCACACGCCGAACTGAAATTTTGGGCTGGGAGAGATCCTGTCTCAAGTCGCTTTCGTGCACTTTTTGATGACTTTTATGACTCCAGTAAGATCGGACTTTGGTACATCCATATTAATATCTTTCTGAACTGTATCTCAACCACCCACCCCTTTTATGACCGTTCGGGTAAATGGTCTAACGCATTTACGCAACGGACCGTTGAAACGGGTGCAGAAAACCCGAACCCGAGTTCTATCTTTGAGAGAGCGGCATTCATCTTCGGGAAGTTATCTTCTTGGACGATATTAGCATAGAAGTTCCCTCAAACCCCAACTCGACGCCCCTGTTGGTGCTGATGAGTTTCACATGATCGCCATCCCCTGTCTGGGATCCTCATGTCGACCGGCAGGAACCTCAAGACGGCCAAGCCACTGTGAATGGTCACCATACGTGAGTAGATCTCCCTCATTTCTCAGTGCATGCAGCGGGGGTGTAAGAAGGTACACGCACGGCGCGGCACCGAGGAAACCTTTTTAATACCGTCCTTCCTCACGCTGTGCTCCATGTATTCGCTATGCCCTCGTTGTTCTCGGAGGATGGCATTGTGCAGGGGTCTCTTCTCCTCTGGCCGCCCTCCTGTTACTGTCTGCGCTTCGTCCGTTGCCCTGGGTGACGCATACGGTACTAACGTCACCCTCTGTTGCGACTATATGCATACATCATCTTTACAGACGTGTCTATCGGCAGGACAAGAGAAGCAGTCATTCAACTAGAAGTGATACTCGGTATCGAGTTATTTGGCTCCACCCGCAGCAATGAACAGGGAAATAAAGCTGACGAGGATAGGACAGGTAGTCAGGAGAGCGGATCAGATCTGGCGAAGCTGTGATGCTCATTAAGCTGATCTGGTGCGAGCCCCCCCGCTCATCAGAAGGATGCTTCCAATTGTAGCTGTGGCGTCCACCATGAAAGCGAGAGCGCAACTACAAGGAGTGGTTGGGACAGTGATAATATGGCAGTAAAATTATGGCTCAATAATATCGGTAAGTTAAGAATATGTACCACGCTAGCAGCGCCCTGATACGGGTTAAACGGACTGCTGAACAGCTGAAGACCCGACATATTAGGTTATTATTATCCCCCGCGACTGGTGCTCCATAGGGGGAATAGTGGGTCTCAAAACCCCCGTTGTAGCACGTAATTGTATGCGATTATTGGTACGTTAGGAGCGAGACTTAGTCCCAATAGTGATGGAAGGGAGGTGACATAGTCGGGAGCGCATGTATGCTACAGGAATAGTATGGCCACCTGGATGATTCGCCAAGGCGGATGGTGGGCGGTGGTGCTGGGATTGCCCGTATGGACTCACACGCGGTATAGGTGCATCAAATGGTGAACAGCGAGTATATTGCAATTGGTGGACTGTGAATGCGGCATCTAGTCCTTGTGTATGCGGGTAATTTAATAACACGTCTAGGAGTAATCAGAATGGCTTGTCTGATGCAGGCGTCTTGTCCTCGAAGTAATCCCCGATCTGAGGGGCAGAGAGCGCGCGTATCAGCAGGATTAATGTAGACGGGAAATAGAAGCACTCACTACTGGGACGTGAATGAGCAGTTTATTCCGGACGACTGGCGTAACGGACAGGACCTGGATTAAAAAAGAAAAAGGGCTCGCGTCAGTCCTGGACAACAGATAGGAACGCCTTGCACATACGAAGAGCGCAGCAGTACCCGCTCCGAATCCCCACACACCTAGTGAAGGGCCCCAATTCCTAAGGAACTAAAACATAGCGATGGTTTCCGCGACCAAGTTAGAAACTACGCGGACATAGTACACCCAAACCAAAAATGTTCTAAACTTACTGTCTTGGGGTAGCCCAGAGGGCTAGTCGATTGAAAAACAACACGGGCCATCGCGAATAGTTATCTGAACTGCCTCCCTATCTAGATGTTGCGACAACAGGTCAAGGACTTCTCGTACTTGTGTAGGCGCTACAACGTTGTTGGTGTCTGTTCGGAAACAGACGGAAAATATTTTTCACGTGACTTGCCGCGGGCTTTAAATTGGACGATTGCGGTAAGTCTTGATCGGGAAGGTATGTGATTGAATGCCGTGATTCTCGGGGCCCGCCCTTGCCGTCATTTGGCAAACCCGCACAACTTACTTACTGTAAGATTAAATTGCACACGAATGATGCAGTCAGTTCCACTGGTCCACTGTCACTGACATCCTGCCAGAAGGTGGATGTAGGGACGGATGAAGTCCGGAAACACGTTCCGTGGTTCGGGTGGGTAATCTTTCAGGGCACGCGTTATACTAGAAAGGATAGGGAGTTCTTCTGGGCGTGAAAGTCTGCATTTAATTTCCCATTAGAAACAGGTAATATTTGGTTTGAACTTTATGGAAGACGACCAAGCGCACGGCAAGCGCGTACCAAGCCAACTCAAGGCCTGCACAATGATCTATGTATATGTGTAATGTGGGAAGAGGCATGACGCTTTCTACAGCAAAAACTAATGCAGCGAGGCAAATGTTCCTGACGGTTGGACAGCCCTGGGTCTACTCAAGGGCCAGATCAGGGGGAAGGGAGAAGGATCGAACTTCTTCCAGTCGATCCGCCTCCCCGGACTTGAGCTAGCGACGCAGCTGGTACGTAGTCCAAGACAATATTATTTGGGGAGGGGCTCATAACATCATCGGCCCGAACGTGGACAAGCTCATTGAGAAGCATGTCCACGCCTGCGCCAGAACGCGGTGTGGCTTCGCATTGACGAAAGTCCTTGCATAAACAATTACTGGCTTCTCCCCAAAGAACTCAAACAGTCACATAAATGACATGAATGGTCTCTCGACTTGGCTAAAGAGGAAAACATGCGTGATGAAATGTCGGCGAATACCTTGGCTGTGGGATTTGCAAGCACGCTAGAGGAATCAATGAACAATATAAGCCCCGAACACCCCCGCAACAGAATCATAGCAGTCATCGGTGAGCAGCCTTCGAGAGGCCATCCTAACCGCACCATGTAATTTCCCAGAACCTTGGTGGCACTATATCCTGCGAATATGTAGTCAACCTCATAACTCATCCTGACTACAATCGAGCAGGGCAACCGCCTCCGAAAGGAGGATTCCCACAAAAAGATGTATGTACCCACTTCGATGGACAAAATACTGATCAATGGCGGAGATGACCTCAGACACTGGCCATCGTGCCGGATGAAGACATGTCATCGTGCATTACTGGAGACGGGAACAAGCTATCGAGCGGCCAAACTGTTCTGAAGAATAGAGTTCAGCGTATTCCACAGGGAGATATGGTTGTTATGAAGGGTTGTGGACAAGGAGCGAATACGTAGGTGACCATATCGGATCTCCCCGTGTTTCCAATTTCTGCCAAGCTGTCTAAATCGATAGGCAGCTCAAGGGAAGCTATCGGTGATGATGGCGCAGCTGAGTATGCTCCGCGGAAAGTATATTTGACGTGAAGATGGAGCGACGTATATCCGGAATATCTGGAGTTAGTACTAGATTCCTACCACTATCTGAGATGCAAACCCTTTTGCAATAGAAGTCAACTAGGGGCACCTGATCTCTCTCGGAAAAAAGCGAGATGTTCTACCCATCTCCGTGCGCAAGGTCAGTCACCACGAGGTCTGTGACAAGCCAGCACTTAAACCACGGACGCTCCCTACGCAGTATAAAAAAATCGCCTCGCAATAAGGTTTAGCAGCCGAAACACGCACCAGGATCGAATTGCATTGGTTATACAGCGACATGAATCCGATGGATCTTCACTCAGATTCCCTCAACTGGTCAGCAAAGGTGGGGCCTCTGCCTTCTTCCTGCATGTCCATGACTTTCCAGTAATCACACCCTTTCCCATCGTTCTGGGCACCGGCATAACACGTCCACCAGTACCTATCCGCCTTGCCGTCGTGTCGATTCTTCATATCTGCTCGCAGAATCGTCGGAACGCCGCATTTGCACCTCGGGATAGAATTAGGACTAAAGTCAGGGCGGTAGAACCTGAACGTAATGTTGATCCTGCAATTGGATGGTTCAGAGGCCAACGTTGGCTTCGAAGGATGTGGATAAGGCGGTCGGTAGAGATCTAAGACAGATTGCGGCGGTATGGAATGTTTGAACGACTCTTGTGTTGCTGCATGCATGATGATCAGCTACATAGAGTATCAATGGCAAGTCAGGGTCAGAGTTTTGTAAACGGTCGGCAAGACTACTGACGGAATTATGTGATAATGGGATATTAAAGGTCCTGGCATGCCGCGTACTGATTTCATCTGAAGGTACTACCTCGCGTAGGCGGAACGTTCTTGTTGTGCCTAATCCAAGTTAGCATCTTTCCTGATTATTTCACGAAGGATCGAAAACCTACCAAGGCTTAGCGATGCAATAGTGGGATAAGGTCCGAGGTAAGTTAGCTGATCGGAATGGAACCCTACACTTTCTTTCGCGCCTTCGTAACAATTGGATGCTGCAACATTGGCGTGCCACGGCTGATCGCCCGCTTTCTGTCCTGCCCATTCGAGGGGGAACCTCTCGCGCTTAAGCATCTCTTCGTTCACTATTTTCTCTATATATGTGCAAGCTGCTTCCATGAGCTCAGGGAATACATCAGGAGGATCGGTTTGGCGACCGTTGTACCTTCCACAACCACCATCAACACCTTCCGAACGCTATTTCAGTGGAGCCTGTCACTCACCAGTATTGAGCCGCCTCGTGCCACGACTCATCGTCATATTTCCTCACAAAGAATGACGTTCGATGCGGGCTTTGTACGACGCGTTCGAAAAGCCACCAACGGTTGCGCTTCCATGATTGAGACAGGTCCACCATGGAATAAAAGAGTTTGCACGCGAGTTCCGGAGGTAAAATGGACGGATGCAAAGTGCAAGGCGTATACTGTGCCACCATGGACGGATTGGATAACGTAAGAGGAGGCAGTCGTGGTACTGAAGATTTTTCTCGAGGAGGCTGTCGCAGGATCTTGAAAAGATTTGCCGGTTGTTTAGAGGGAGATTCCCTAGCAGAATTTGCAGACGCGGTAATCTTCTTTGGTGGTGTAAATCTCTCTATCTTACTCTTGTCACTTGACGGTTTCTTCGATGGAGTCCCGCCGGTCAACCAGCTAGTTATGTCGGAAGTGCAGGCCTTTCTCTTTGTTGCAGAGCCGGGAGTTGAGCTGTCTTTTCTGGATCGCCCAACGAGCAGGTTGACAGCCGCCTGTACATCCCCATCGCATTGTATCAACGCGTCGATTACCACGGCAGGTTCAGGTAGAGACGCCGTGAGCATACTGAGAACCATGGCCACCAATGTATCTGTGTCTGTGTTGTCCATGGTGATATGGACGATGGACGATGGGACGTCGTGGTGGCAGTTATTGTGAGTTCAGGGGTGCCTGTGTCAGCAGCTTCATGGAAGGCCACACAGCCGAAAAGCTGTAGATCACATCCCACAAAAGTGGGCTAATCCTTGAAATTATAAGTAGCCGTATCGACGACAGTCCGTTTCTAACATTCAACTTTCACCACCAGAGGGACGACACTAACAACACTATCCCGGGCAAGAATTTGAATTGTGATATGGGGAGACGAGACGAACAGCTCTCAAGCTCTATTCAAACCCGAGCTCCAACGGCTCGACGCAGCGTGACACTACCCAGGGCTCTGGTACGTCATGCCGATTGCGCAAACTCGCTAACGAGGAACCAAAATATCTGCTGTATAGGTGTTTGCAATTCTGTTATGTGTCGCATTACCTTTCCTGCTGGACATTCGTAGCCACCCACGGGTTGCTTTCCAACCTAATGATTCAATACTACTTGCGAACCACTGCAGAGACGCCGAGCCTATACCTAAGCCAGAGTTTCTAGAACGCCAGCAAAGACTTGCGCAGGCTCTTCGTGATCTCAACGCATCCGCGTACGTCGCCGAACCAGGCGCAAGTGCTGGGTTCTTCGGCAATATTTCTCACCGTTCATGGGACCTGTCGGATCGGCCATTGCTACTTCTGATATCTCCCACTGTCAAGACAGATGTGGCGGCCAAAGTCACCGTCTTGACCCCTTATTTCGAAGAGACACGAGCAAGACTTTTGAGTATCCCTGGCATGAGTGTTAGTTATGCGTCGTGGAAGGATGACGAGAATCCGTACACGGTCGCGATGGGTGCGTTACAAGTGCCCAGTGGTGGCCGCATATATGTCGACGATAAGATTAGACATTTTATCGTCGCTGGCTTCCAGAAGGCTGCGCCGGGGGCCGAAGTGGTGTCAGCGCCATGGCAGATAACGTCCCTCCGGGAACGTAAATCGCCGGCAGAGCTCTTGTTACTCCAGTGTGTCAACGAGGTGTTTTCTATATTTCTGTCTGCGCTGGACTCTCAGTCTCACGATAGTGCATTAAGGCCACGGTCCTCGCCATTCGGGCAGTCCAAAAGCAGATGCACATTGGGATCCGGGAGTCGGAAGTGAAGGCCTTGATTGATAGTGCCCTCTCAATTGCTGGTGTAGAGGATAGATGGGCTCTCGTACTTTTCGGGGGTAAGTTGGTATTTGCATCTCGACATCGACTTGACATAATTTCCATGGCCTTCTTTTTTTAGGTAATGCCGCCCTTCACCATAACAGTGGGACAGATCGTGAATTGAGGGTGTCGGACTTCGTCCTCATTGACACAGGGGGTACACTGTTCGGATATCATAGCGATGTGACTCGAGTGGGCCTTTCATTTCCCGGATCCGGCATAACTTGCCACTAACTTGGAGAGTGTAGACGTTCGCATTACCGCAGAGCCAAATACCGGACGAGCATTACGAGCTCTGGTATACCGTACGAGCAGCTCAGATCGCCGCCTTGAACACTGCGAAGGCAGGCGTAGTTGCAGCCAAGGTGGACAGTGCTGCCCGTGCAGTTCTTTCTGAGCATGGTCTGGACCCATATTTTACCCACAGATTAGGCCATGGTTGGCGTTTCTTTGTGCCTTTGTGACATTTAAACCTTGATTGACGTCTTGGCCAGGGATTGGTCTAGAAGATCATGAGGAGCCCTATCTTCGGGGGGGTTCCTACGACATCATTCGGGTTGGCCATACATTTTCCAATGAGCCCGGAGTGTACATTGAGGGGAAGGTGAGGACCCGGATTCATTTTCTACCAAGATAGGAAGTAATCGACGTTGGGTTAGGTGGGCATTCGCCTGGAGGACTGTATGTTTATTGGTTTAGATGGGGATGCCGTATACCTGACAGCCGGTGTGGGTGGCCCAGCGATGGATCCACTCCATCCATAATCTACGTTTCCATTCGGGTGTATGTACGTGTGCAAACCGAGATGAGTTCCATCAGAATTTACACGTTCCGCCGGCGGAGGTATTACCCGTACGGGTTAAATTGGGCGAGCTTGGTTGTCCTTGGTGCAACAATATCCGAGTGTGCTTTCTCATCCTGCCAACACGGGGATCAGGAATAGATAATATTTTTGGGATCAATGGAACGCTAATATTGGTGGAAGAACGAGTCATTGACCCTTCTGGCATGCACGACCCAACGACCCACTAAGATGGTACTACAATTCATTAATAAGTGTACGTCCGAGCGCCACAGAATGATGGCGGAAGCAATGCACGAAGAGCCCGCACTTGGACGGAAAACAGTGCTGTACAAGTCCAAAAGAAATCTAGTTAAGGGTAATATATCCCATCGATAGCTCATGGAGAAAAATGAACATGATGGGTGCGAATGTAAGTATAGAAATATAATAGTGTACCCAATAACGCAGATTCAGATCGCATACGTGCATAGCTGAATGATGGCATAAGATAAAGAGTAGGTGGCATCCACCAAAGCGAGAAACCAAGAGCAACCACCCACAGATCAGAAGGCTTCAAGCAGCTCGTCTGGCGATGGCAGGGGTAACGGGATGGCTGCTGGAGAAACCGGGGTAGACGACATGGCTGGCGACGCACGACTAGGAATAATTCGGGATAACGCAGCCTCTTGGGAAGCATAGTGCGGGAAAGAATTGCGGGTGTGCATCCGGGAAACGGGGGAGCCTAGGCGTGCAAAGACCCATTATTGGAATGTTGTAAGTGATGACACTTGCTACCTACCTAGCACCTGAGCATGCCACCTGCAGGTCACTTCGGAACTATGATTATCCAAGTTGGCGGCTAAATTCTCGCCAAGGGCCTCTGGTGAACAAGCCGCGGTACGATTCTCGGTGTCATTATCATCCGCTGAGTTCGCACGCTGGTCTCCCTTGGGCTGAGTGATGTCTAATTTTGTTCTGGACCTATATGGTACACCAAAAGTAGGCAGCGACACTGCAGGGTTACGTCGCGGACGTAAAATTGGAGAAGTAGGCGGGAAAATAGCTGGGCGCAGGATGGACAAAAACTCCTCTAACGCCTCTGACGGCAGGCTGGAACTGAAAGATCAGCAGGACTGATTAGATGGATTGTGATTACAGCAGTAGGGATCAGATCGTATCGGACCACGGCGCACAGGGGACTGTGCACGAGGCGCACGACAAGAACAAAAGCTAGTCTGGAAGAGAAAGGTACGTACAGAGGGGATTGGCGGGAAGAACATGATTCCTTATCAGTCGAAGCGGAAGAGTGAATGCGAGATGGCAGTCTGGATTCCTCGCAGTTTTCATTATCCTCTTGTATGACTAGGCGTTCAGGGTCGTGCGCAATACTAGTGAGCCTGAAGTGGGCAGTACGAGGGAAAGGGGGATAAACGGGAGTGACGCGGACAGGACGTGGGGCGACGAGAACAGGATTATCGTTGACACTAAAATTCATGATGTCGAAATGCAGACTCGAAGACGTATAGATAGGAAGTTTAAGCGTGAGCGATCGTAGAGGATATGAGAGTGAACGATCACGACGGCGGTGACAACTACCAAGACGAAGAGACCGAAACCGATGGAAGGGTATGTTTGGCGCCGAGTGGTCCAGACGGCGCATGTTTGTCCTAGTTTGGCACTGCTGACAAATCACGGTTGTATACGTTTTGTACATAATTAGGCACTGTTAATGGCATAAGAGCCCTTCTTACTTCGTCGTGATCTGTCAAATGCACATCCGTCTTGCATCGTCTGACCAGTTATTTTCCCCGTAGAGGCGCCGTCCTCGTGAACGATGAATAGGTCGCTGTCGTCACCGCCTCCTGGCTATCCTTGGTGCCTTCGCAAACTGTCTTTGTCGGTCCGGGTTCGGCTTACAACTTACCTTAATCGTTCTCATGGGTGCAATTATGTAGTATTCTGAAGACGTAAACTCTAGTCGCATTCGCGAATTTCTTGATGGTCCGCCTGTGAAGCATGTGATGGACCGAGAGTGCGCTCAGAAGTGCATAAAAATGCCATGCGACATATAGTTTCTTGTCGTCTACGGTCCCTCTTCCCCCCTGAGATGTCCCCCGCCAACACGACCGTTCACGACGAGACATGCCCCCTTCTTCCGCATTCTCATGCTGAAGCTCAAACGGTTGCTTCGCCACCGCCGACGCCTTTCCCAAAAGGCCCGCTCGCTTCTTTATGCGTGGTTAGGCTTGTGGATCCTATCGCCTTTACGCAGTTATTTCCATACGTGAACGATTTTATCAACGATTTGCGCCTCACCGATGATCCTTCCCGTATCGGATTCTACAGTGGCCTGGTGGTAGGCACTACTTGCATCCTCAGTGGACGGCGGTCACACGTTTATGTAGGAGAGCACTTTCGCTCTATCGCAGCTCTTCTCGATATATCACTGGGCTAAACTGTCCGGTATGTTGATTGTCGGCTGGGATTCGACCTACTTGCATTCATTACCTCTCAGATGTCATTGGTCGTCGCCCGGTCATTCTCGCCGGGATAGTTGGAACGGCGACCATGACAATCTTTTTCGGCCTGTCAACGTCATTGGCAGGAATTCTGGTCGCTAGGTGTTTGGGTATGATTTTCAAAACCTTGTCTAACAACAGACTCTTATTCCCCTGCTCAGGAGGGATTTTTGCTGGAAATATCGCAGTGATCCATTCAGCTCTGGGAGAAATTACCGACTCTACGAATCAAGCCATTGCAATCCCTATCTACGGACTCATGTATCCCATTGGTTCCGTCCTCGGGTGTGTAGTCTTGGATTCAGAGGCACAGTCATCATCTAAAATGCCACTGGCGAGCATAGGCCACTAATCGGTGGAACCTTTTCGCACGGAGCATCCAAATATCCGGATCTGTTTGGTTATGCCATTTTCGAGGGATACCCGTATTTCCTGCCATGTCTCGTGTCTGCGGTCATCTCTGTTATCGGTGTGCTCCTCGGCTACTTGTTTCTACATGAGGTAGCGTGGTTCTACACCCTAGTAGTGACAGTCCATTTACCACTGCCCATTGCAGACTCTGCCTAGTAAGCAGAAAAAGAATAAGGAAAAATGTGATTCACGTGCATCACATACAGCGGAAAACCTCGATGCCAGGCCTCTTACCCTTTATGAAAGACCGATGGACATAAAAGGGCTGATAAATCTGCCTATCATATCTGCTCTGGTCACGTCTTGTTTCGCGCTGAGTTTCATCGCCACAGCTTTCGATGCAGTGTTTGTTCTTTTCTGCTATTCTTCAATCCAGTCGGGTGGTTTGTCGTTTTCTGTGAGACTTTTATTACTGGCCTTTATTGGAATGCCATGACAATAATTACCCACAGGCTTCAAATATAGGCTATGCACTTGCTACCTCAGGAGGCATTTCGGTCAGCCTTCAAATGTTTGTCATGCCCCATCTACTTCGAAAATTTGACTGTGCAAAAATTCATGTTTTCTGTATGACTCTTTGGCCATTTGCCTACTTCTGCCTCCCGTTTCTCAATATTATTGCGCGTGATGCCATTCGTGAGGGCGGTGAGTGGGATTCTCATTCCACAGCGATACTCTGGGTTGGAATCATATTTGTTCTGGGAATAACGCGAGTCGGAGCGCTCGCTTATTCGTGAGTACATCAACTGTAGTTCCCACGAGCATTGTTGACGTGACAGATAGGACGAGCCTGATTTTGACCAAAGAAAACACACCAAATTCAGCGTCGCTGGGCAAGTCGAATGGTATTGTACAATTTTCCATGTGCCTTGCGCGCTCCTTTGCTCCGTTCACCGTCAGGTATGTGCCAGTTCAAGTGAATTAGTGACGCGTGGACGAGTTCAAATCCCCTCAGTTCTTTATTTGCTATATCCATTGACAACAACCTCGTCGGTGGTTATCTCTGGGTTATTATCATGGTCTTCGTTTCTATCTTGGGCGTCCAGACCTCTCACAGCATCACGCTTTATAACAAAAAATTTGTTCCATAATAGAATTCTGGTAAATGTTTGTGGGCGATTTTCCATGTAGAACTTTATGACATTCACGAATATTCAGATGTATCGCCCAACGAGTTGGGCTGTTCTTGTCACATTCTTATCACTGTACACAGCAAACAAATTGATCGATGACTCTACGAGGCGGTGTGATTCCAGGCAAATATATATTCATAAATGCTGACAGGCCGGTGATTCATCGGAAAACGTATAA
>JADGIP010000403.1:0-18644 GCA_016618355.2 Astraeus odoratus | reverse complement strand
CTCCACCTCGTTCCAGGTTACATTCGTAGGACCGTTCCGCCTAGGAATGACCGCCAACCAAGAAGAAAGAGATTACCATCCAGCAAAGACAGTGAAGCTCAATCTGATCCCTCTTTTCCTTTGTATTTCTTACGGGGACAATGTTGGTTTGGTGGGTTGGGATGTACATATCCAAATAGCAGTGACTGCGACTTGTACGAATTGCTGGAGTTTCCATATCTGTCGCGTAGCTGTCTGATGGTGATCACCAAATTCCACTGATATTCTTTTTTCATAGTTCTATGTCCAGACGACATCCACACAAGGTTCCTTTGTACAAGTTCTCTGACTAAGATGGAAGACGGGTGGTCTAGGAAAACCTCTACTCCAACCCGTGGTATGGTGGGAAAAGAAAAGTGAACCACGAAGAACCGTATGTTCCAGCTACAGTTACCCGCGGAAGAAGAATATTGGCAAAGGCTGAGTAAAGGAGCGTGAGTTTCGAAGAGCGGGATTAAAGAAGCTGGTATATTATGTTGTTGGGAACGTGTCAATCAATGCAGGAGTCTCCGCATCACAACAAGGGCGAGGTCCTACAGGGAATTAGGTAGATAGTTGAGAACAATAGTGCTCGACCTACTATTACAGTTTCTGTCAAGCTGATCCGCCGCTTTCTACCGAAATCGTGCTGTGTATTTCCAGGATGGAGGGCGGCATCTATCGCAACTGCCTCGTCCTGTTCATAGATGGTTGGCTACAATACTATCAACGTGAGGCTTCGCAGAAGCGGGTGGAGGTCTTACCAGAGTGTTGGCACCACTGAATGGAATCTTTGTTCCTTTGTCTTTCGACAGGCGATCATCAATGGTTCTCTGTCGAACGTCCGTTCCTGCACTCAGCTTTACAAGAGGGATAGGCCTACCATAAGGTCGTCCTCGGCGAAGTGAGGACTTGGAGGATACAGTCCTGACCTACGGAAGGAATTGCGTGGACGTCCCTTGGACCCATTTTGATTATCTTGAGAGAGAACGAGAGAGAATGAAGGGAAGGGGACACTTCGAGTACGCATGAAAAATCAACGACAGAAAGTTGGTTAAAAAGGCTCAAGACGAAAGGAGGAAGAAAAGCGGTCGAAGAGAGATAGGAAGGGGGATTTATCTGGGCCCTGCATTGGATATCCTCATTCAGGGTTGCTTCCACTGTATTGGGCCTCGATCAATGTAGTTTGAGTCAGTTTGCATCCACGGGTCCATTAAAAAATAGTGCCGTGAATGATCGGCGAAATATGTTAACATAGATCTGGTAATGTTCGAGCTAAAGCATGGTTCACGGTGATCACTGAAACTCCCAGCAGTCGCACTCTTCTCCAGGACAGCCGTACGCTTGACTAGGACGTATCACCTACAGCCTCGTTTACGGTTCTTGGTGTCGGTTCTTACGCAATCCGTACGTCCTCCACAAACTTCGACTGAGATTTGTGACAAGTCAGTGCAACTGCTAGTGCCATTCACAGAATAACTGAGCGTCCAGCGCATGGATGCAGCTCCTGCTCTGCTATGCGCCATACACGAACATGGAGGTATGCCATTAACCTGATTTTTTTTCCACCCAAATCCCTCCAAGGACTCTCTTCCACGTAACCTATGGGCGGTTACGAGTGACATAGTGTCACAGTCACAGTCACGCCTAAAAGCGGACTTCCCGAACTTAGATCCCAAGGCAAGTTCATCTTGCATCAAAATCCAACCCCACAAGCTTAGGAGCTTTACATTAATGCGTCCCCTCAACCTCAAGTGTCCGCACAGACAGATATGATGATTATCAAGACATATGGGGCACATAGACTTGTCCCCCCCTCGTCTCTGGCCCATCAACGAACAACAACAAAATCCAACACATAATTTCAAGAAAAAAAAAACATGTGCCTCAACAGACGGAACGAATTACTCACAGATTCTGTTTTGGACTGAACATAGTGTGACCTGTATACGTCCACCATGAAGCAAGCTGCTGGTGCGAGAAGATCGTGTTCTGACAGAAGATCTTGCTATAGGCGCTTATGCCGAAGAAAAATGGCGAGGCATCAAGACACGGTTGCGTGCAAAATGTTTCAATGAACAGTTTTTGGATTACTTTGACGCAAGATGTAGCTGGCACCGTTGTCCGCGTTCCAAGAATCTTGTGACTTGACTGGTAAGCCATGTTAGCGTTTGATCTACCGAAAGCATTCCGCGGTTGAGGGGGCACCAAGTTGCAAGATCAAGAGCAGCTACTGCGTAGGAATGAACTGCCGTCCAAACTCTACGACCATGGCATGATGAATTCGTTTTGGCCTGACCTCGCCCCCAAGCAGGAAAAACAGTGAAGTGAGTGCCCCTCCCCGCAGCGGTGCCCCAGCTAGCGGTGAAAATGAAGAAGAAACAAGAAACAAGAAACAAGAAGTGCAGTCGACCAAGACGGTTGCTGTGGCAGAGTTTGGCGACAACGGAAAATTGCCATGCTCCGATTTCTGGGTGATTCCTCCACTTGCACAAACAGAAGACCCAATAATAAACCAACGTCCAGCGCTGAACGCTGCAGTTCTTATGGCTACTCCAACTGTCCCCCGTAGGTCCACAACAACCGCTTTCCGGTCGAAGCAAATTATGTGGCTTATTTGATTCCGGCCATTTTTGATTTGAACCTGTTTCTTCGAACCTCGTCCAAAAATTATAACAAGCCATGGTGTGCCTTCATTGCCTATCAGTAACGAGCGTGTGGACCACTGTAACACACTCCTCCTACTGGACAAACGCCTCTGCAACCCTTCGACCCTACTAAAGCTATGACCTTCGAATTTGTCAACTGAGTTGCTTTCGAATGCGGCCAAGAGAAAACACCATAACATCCACCTGCTCCAAGGGGGCCACTAGGTAGCGTGTGGCATAAGCTACCATTGCAATAGTTTACTAACCATCCCTTGCAAGTTTGGACCCTTACGCATCGTTATGTTTCGAATCTCGGTTTCGATGAGCCCATATAGTGGGACAAAACAAATTCCTCTACATTTCTTTCCGCGGCTAGGTGTCGGCCACCTACACCACCCGCCCGAACTGGCCTCCGACCGTGTCCCATGCGCACGCTTTCATCGCATTGCATAGACCCTCATTATTTTTCTACTTTGACTAGTGTCAGGCTTCCTTGGCTAATTCAGTACTGCAACCCAGGAAGAAACCGTTCTGTCGAATATGCCCTCGCGTCCATTTCAGTGTCTTTGCCTTGCTCTTCTTCATGAGTCCTCAAACACTGATGTCTGGCGTTTTCAGACTGTTAAGACAACCTGCAAGGACAAGTAGCAGCCAGAAAATATCTTTGGCGTGGTGTCGGCTGAAATTTCTCACATCGACTGTTTCGGCACATCTCTTGTCCAAATACCATCGTATTGCTGGTGGATGAACAACAGTGTTTTTGGGGAGTTGCGCACTAGAGGCTATCAGAGTATATTTTGTTGCTCCTATTAGCGAACAATGGTAAGTGTCCCGCTTGGTATCGATCCAAGTAGACGTCAATGTATCTACGCCCGTGGATATGATTTTGCATAAAGACTATTGCTGTACTCGGCCGATGAGCGACATCGATTATTTATCGCTAGTTGATCATCGTCACCTTCCAACCTAACAGTGTAGTTAACGACAAGTGTTTTACGTAATGCAACTGTCATGGTCAGACTATCACCCCGAGCACTGTTCTGGATCTCAGAGACCAGCTATTTCGTCCTGGTATTCATAACAGGATGTTTCTTCGCCATCTCCCTCGGTGCGCTTCTTTCACAAGCAATCAGGACTGCACCGAACAGGTCCTGGACAAACAACTGGAATGCAGTTAGTATTAGTGGCACTTATGTCCTCGTGGTGAGTTTCCTTACTCTTCTTCACTATATGTATATGACAAAGATCTCGTATTTTTGTGACCTTCAAGCTCCTAGCTTCCATTGCGCTGTGTATCAGGAGAAGAGTTGCAGTTCGTAGAAGACTGCAGCGGATATCCAAAGCATACAGTACGATCAACCAGAGCCATGTTCCTAAGGCGAGTACACTCGTACCTATAACAAGAAACTGTGCCCACAATCGCAACAGCCAGTTTATGAGTACATTGCGCAAGAATATTCACGGGCTTGCTTGGTATCGTACGAGTGTCAACCGCGAGGCATCATACATCCAGGATGGGGTAGACCAGGTAGGTGGAAATAGGGTCTTTCCTCGTGGTTAACTCATAGCACCGATTGTCAACAGGTACTGAGCACTGTGGCATCCGTTTTCGGCGTGCACTACTGGATACCATTGCAGATATTGGTATGCGTCTTTATATAGTATCATGATCGAGGGCTTATTCTGCCCTACTATGAAGATGCGAGGGCACACCTTGTCATTCCGAGCCACCCGCCATTGAAACCGCACACCCGCATGCTGCACCATTTCCGGTTCATTCTTCCGCTGTTACCCGTGGATGAGGATGGACTGACATCTCTACATTACTACGACTCCGCCATCCAGTTAGCACGTACGTCCGACCGAGAACTGACGGAGGCGGAATACTTGATCGGTCTACAAGCGGCCAATGAAATCAGGGGGATGTAGGCCAGCTCCTCACCGTCCTTCTGTTCTACTTAATTATGTTTCTGGACAGGTTGAATGAATGCCGGATCGAGATGCTAGAGGAATCTGCTGTCCGTTTGGCTGCTCCGGTGCCGCAACGCCTAGTTCAGTGAAATTATTCTATGCCGTGATCTAAGTTGTACACATAATGACTAGCCTTAGCCTCTCGGAAATAACTAATGCAAGCCTTGGGCATATACTTCCTTCCAGCTCCTTCTATTACTCCACTTCGTCCAATAGCCAGCCACTTTGGATGGAACTTCTTGGCCCAGACCGGTCTCCAACGCGCGCAGTCCATCGTGTCCTTCACTACCCCCGGAGACGAATGCGATGCGTGCAAGCCAAGCAGCTAGGTGGAAATCATCCTCACCTGGCTCGTCTCCACCTAAAAATCCAGATTCGGGAAGTAGGTCTGGGAGCTCATTAAGGACGAATGTTCGGAGGTCATCCCAATGCGCGTTGGACTTGAAAATAAAATCGTTTTTGAGTTCTTCTGCTGCCGTGCCATGGTAGATAGAGAGGATGGCACCACTTCCGGCTTTCTTCGTGTCATAAAATTCAGTGTGTTCGTCTGCATTGGGCAAGGACGAGTAGTATACGAGTGCATCTTGTCCTGCGATGCGTGGAGGTGAGCTTGCATCACATGGTTGTCCATTGAATGAGATACGCACGGCCCTTCACAAAATCTTTTGCTAAACCCGTGGCTTTCGCCTGGAGCTCTTCCTCATTGCGCTGGATGGTACCCATTAAGTCATTTGTCATTATGAATTACACTGCACAACCTCACAGCGAGAAGCATTGGAAAATTTGGGTCACACCTGTCTTCATGAATCTTGGTAATGAAGGACGTGCCGGAAGTAACCTTTCTTGGCGCATTCCGGACGAGATAAGATGTCACTTCTGCAGTACTCGTGTACGCCCGACCTTCGGCCACCAACGTTGGAAGAGTGCCCTTTGGGTTCTAGAAGGGCCGACCAGCTCAGTACGGAATAAGCGAGACAGCGTCCGCGGATACGCACTATTTTTAAGAAAGTAGGTGCGAAGTTCTCTCCCTTTAACAGGTTGATGGACTTCCTCTCGATGGCATCGGGGGGGTATCCCAATTCACGACTGTAGTTATCAGTTTGTGGATGCGCGAGAGAAGAGGGGTGGAACACCTACATCGCAAGTTCTGGCACAGCAGCCCATACTGATGCTTCGAAAATGTACAGAACAGCTTTGTTCATGATAGCAACAAGCCCAGGTGGAGCTTTAAGTGATATGGAAGTCAGGGAACGATGGTCTCCATGCCATGGCTGGGCAGCCTTTATATTTTCGCCGTGATATCAATAGTTGATGTCGATGCTGAGAAACACACTCCTCTGAAGTATGTCATTCCAACGGTCTGACCAACATATCCAGCTTGTTTCCGACAAGGATGCTGGTGGTGCCATAATCTCTCTTCCGAGTACCTTATTCACTACACAGCACTTCTTACGTCACCGTGTCTGGCGGAATCGAAGACAAAAATCACGAAACAAACCACGGCTATCATTAGTCATCAGCATTGCTGACATTCTATATCGAAAGCGTTTCACAAGGTGATATCTAACCATCAACGCAGTGTCCCATTAGAATACGAAGACCTGTGGGACGTTTGTCAAGTGTGATCACGTGTGGAAACGGGCCGTGAAATTACCTGGTCCTCCAGCTTGCTGACGGTGCGAGGCGCAGGATAGTTCAATTCAGCAAGGTGTTTCCTGCAAGGAATAAGTTACATGACACAAGTGCTAATCAGGTGCCACGTACTTCATCGCTGTCATCATGGGAGGTGGTCCTAGCGGTATTTCTTAGAGCAGACCTACTGGACAGTATAGAAGGAACGTACCACACATGAGAAGTTTGATGTCGTCAGCAGTCCGAGGCAAGTATTTCTCGATCTGGTCCTTGGAGACGAAGCCAACACCGCCGGTCCACCCCTCCGGCGGGTTGTTAAGGACATAGTACACGGAGAAGCGGTTGGAATGCGCAGCAACGAGGTCGTCGAGCTCTTTCTTAAGGAGGATATCCTCTACGTTAACATTAGCGTAGATGAGGCTCAAGCGAGTCTTGTCCGCAGGGTTCTTCAATGCAGCGCGGATGATCTGCAGCATGGGTGTTATACCAGTACCGCCGGCAATCATGCCAATCTCGCGCGCCAGGGTTGGACTGTACTTAAAGAAGCCCTTGGGCCCCCGAATTCGGATCTTGTCACCGATTTTAAGGAGGGACACGTAACGAGAGATGTTGCCTTTCTCGTATGACTGGACATCCCCCGCTCAGTACAGGTAACGAGGGGCCCCATAAAGACCACTTGCCTTGATCAAAAGGTCAAAATAGCCAAGGTCGTCATCGCTGCTCGTCGGGGTATAACTGCGCACGATCTCTTTTCCATTAATTTCCGCAGAGATTGAGATGTGTTGACCAATAGGGAGACCCAGGACATCATCAGGGCGAGACAGAGCGATGCGGTAGCTGTGGACTGAAGTTAGTCATAGAGAAGAGGCGCGGAGATGCAAGGCCCACATGGCTGTATTGGGTGAAACCACGATCTTCTGCTTCAATATGAATTCTTGCCAAAGTTTGGGGTCGAGAACCGGCTTCCGTTCTATAGAGGGAGCAGGACAGCTTCGATGAGGGGTGGACGAGAAGAAAGAGGGTCCAACGTACTGGTCGGTGCAAACTTGAAGTACATGAACGCACAGCTGGCAAGAGCCAGTGCCAGAGCAATGGATTGGGTATACCCAGCGCCGGAAGACATAATGTCGCCTGGAGCGGTGGTGGTATTCTTTGGCTCGAGACCTATGAGAATCAACCGCGAGACGTCGTAACCAGCGTCCTTGAGCCTCGCCTTGAGCAGTCTCGAGGCGACCAAGAGAGTGGTGAAGGTGACGAGAAACGAGAGGACGAAAATCAAGTGTTGGCGGAACATTTTGAAGCGCACTTTAAGCGAAGAGGGCCTTTACACGATCTGAAACTAAACCTTATACATGCCATTACACCTCGCTAAGACCGCCACTAGTGTTTATTGTGAGACGCCATGTACGTAGCTACGTATAATAGTAGCAAGCCAACGTCCGACGAGGACCGCCTTAGACCACTGTGCCCGGCTGTAGCCCATGCGACACGTCTTCCACTACAGGATCACACGAGAACACGCTGCTTCAGGGGTTCGTGTACTCCCTTTTGGGCTCGTAGACCGACTTAAGAGCATTTGATTTAGTGGCAGCTCTCCACGGAGGCTGGCCACGGGTAGGGGGCACGCGCGGTGAACGCGACGAGGAGCACTGAAATGAGGGCAATATCCGGGAGACGCGAGGCTAGCAAGAACACGGCTGCGGGAAAGACATGCTCGCGGATACGAGGGCTGGCGAACGAGTTTCATATCTTTGGCACATTTCCGCTGAGCCTTGGGAGCTCGGCAACGTGTGGAAACAACGAGGTATGTACTGCAACTAGGTCGAGTTGCTGGCTGCGGTGGGAGATGTTCGCCACGACGATGACGAACGGACCAGGGTCCCACTGGCACAGGCACGACCAACGTCGTTGAGCCAGCGCATCGCATCGCTACAGCGTGTCGCCATAGAAGCCATTTCCAGGCCAAACACGGACAAACATGCCTCGTCTCTGATACATACCGACCATCCAACCATCTGCCGGTTGCCCTCGCCATATTTCAGCGTCTCCCAGCCAGTTCATTTCGTTACCCGGCGTCTGAGGGACACCTTTCTCTCCATACCTTTCTTCTTCTTTTTTCTTTTTCTCTCTCTGTCTGTTATTACCCCCTGTGTGTGTGTTTGTCTCATATCTCGTTCGTTTCGCACTGCCCAATCCAGTGTGATCCCTTTTTCTTTTCTTCTCTTGTTTGTTTTTACATTCACCCACCACGCCGGTCGTGGCATTCATATCCAATCGAGCGTTCAATGAGCTGTCCAGGTATTATCATGCAATCGACGACCCATCAGTTACAGCAGCAAGAGGCCCAGGTCCTCATGCCACGCAGAAGATGTCCCCCCACAGCCCTCCGCATTAACACTCCTCAGCATAACCCACTTATAGTGCTCTCTGCCGACGACACCTCCTCCCACTCAACCCTGTCTTCCCCCACCTCTGAACATCTCACGAGTCCCCTGCCCCCTCCACAAAAGCCTCGCTCTCTCCGTAACATGAAAAAGTTATCTATAAACCTCCCCTCCGCGGACTCTTCTACTAATTCACTCCTCTCGCCCCTCTCACCCCCACCAAGTGCCTTCGACCCTCCGAAACTGGACCTCTTTCACACCTCTCGTCCCAGGCGCCCGTCCGTTCTTTCCCTCCCCAGTACAGCCATCACTTCCACCCTCCACAGGAGGGACGAGGACGGCTCTCCGACAGTGCCCTATCTTGATGGCCCCATACAGATCCTTCCCGGCATTTGGCTCGGCTCCGAAGACAATGCTCGTGATTGGCAGGGTCTCACCCAGCGCCGTATCAAGGCCATACTCAACGTCGCCAAAGAGGTCGCTTCTCCCTTCGACGCCTCTCCCCCCCAACCCCTCCGCCAGTCCGTCTCGACGCCCAACCTTAGCGCTCGGGCAAGGGAGTCAGAAGCGACCTTCTATCCTCCCCATCTACCTTCCGGCCGACCAGGCATGCATTATCTCAAGCTACAGTGGTCCCATGGCGAGAAACACCTGGTCAACGAAGGGTTTCCCACCGCCATGGCTTTCGTGGACGCAGCTCTTGCTCGTAACGAGGGGGTTCTCATACAGTACGTATCTCCCTTAGTGGCCACCTTCACCTCTCACCTCCCTATCCTAGTTGTCAGTGCGGAGTGTCTCGCTCTGCAACGCTGGCGATTGCTCTCGTCATGCGGGCTGCTGCAACACGTTCCCCTCTCGTCCCACCTGAAGTTTGGGAACTCAGGGGTATGCAAGCTGCTTATTCATTCGTCAAGGATAAGAGTAGGCATGTGGGTCCCAACATGTCGTAAGTCCGCGTGTTCTGCAGCACCACTCCAATTTCCAATCCGAGTTCGTTCCACAGCCTTATCTACCAGTTGCTCGATTATGAGAAGGCACTGCAAAGTGGAAACACGTCCCCTGCACAATCAGACAAGTCGTCATCGATCAGCGAGGAGGAGAAGGAATGGGGTCGCCGCCGAGATGCTTTCGCAGCCGATGGCTACGGGGATCAATATAATGATGCCATTCAACAAGAGGCAAGAGATCTCGATCGTGCGATGGAGGAACGTGTCATCGCCCGCAAGCCATCCACTTCTTTCTCATCGGGGATGGGCGTTGGTCCGGCACGCAGAAACAACCGTTACGGTAGGAAACGTGCCGGCTCTATTGCCAGCATACGTACCTCGGGGAGCGTACTTAGCGAGGATCTGGTGGAGGCCGATGAGGAGGCAGAGCTGTTGGGAGTCGGTGGGGGGTTCGACGATGCAATGGAACCGCGGCGGAGTCCATCCTTGTCCAGTGAATCTCCCGGTTCTCCGAGCGAGTCCGATACACAATCTCCTCTAACGTCCAACACTTCTCCAGCTCGCCCATTGCCTGTTCGGAGACACCTTACTTCTGCTCCCTCCGCACCCCCTACGAAGCTCGCATTCGACGTCACGCGGTTATCCTTGGCCCGTCCAACCCCCAAGGTCGCACCTGGGAAGACAAAGCGGCGACTGCAGCACCTCGGTGTGCTGCCCCCAGTTCCCTCATCGCCCGTCACCCCAGTTACTAAGCCAGAAAATGGCCTGCCCTCCCGTCCTCTCCGCAAACTAGCTGTTCGCAAGCATGTGCCCCCTGCGCTCCAACTCCCTGGACCCCCTAGTCACATTGCGTTCCCCTCAAAATCAATACCAACATCCACTTCTGCGACACCCTCACAAACCCTTTTCGTTTTCCCGCCGTCGCCCACTGTTGCCACAGCGATGCGCACGCCGGCCACCATGACTGTCACCTCCAACGTGCAAAGCAACGCGTTCCCCTTTCCGTCACAAGTAACACCACGTGTAGCCACTGCGTCTTCAAAAGGTCGCACCAGATCCTTTATCGGTATTGGAGCTGTCGTGGGCCCTACCACAGCACACTCGCGAGTTGATGCGCGAGGCTGGGTAGGTCTGGAATGACGACCAGCAGCCTTGCTGTACAAGCTGTAGCATACTCGTGATATAGCGAGAGGTTGATTGTGGCCACTGTAGTCGCTGCTGTGTGGTGTTTGCGTTGTAGCCCTTCGTGTTCTTCTGTTCCATCGCCTGGACTTCGCTCACGTTTTGTTACATCTCGTCGTATAGCGTTTGATTGCAAGCATTCGCATATTTGTAACATTAGTACCTGCACTTCGCTCTTCCCCCCTATGTTGCATTTTCTTAAGCTTTCAGTTACAGTGCTAGAAGAAATCCACCCAAAAAACTGCGTGAAACATTTTATCTACAGTCCTTTAGTACACGAGAAATTATGACACAGGGAGCTCCGAGTTTAACCGTCAGTGCAGTGGCCTAACCAAAGACTCTGCCAATGGTGTTTTTGAAAATACCAGACAGAATTTGTCCGCCGAGGCCTCCACTACCTATGCTACCCATGATCCATCCCCTGTCCGTCCACCGCTGTTTCGCGTCCCTATCACTGCATAGCATTAAACGGAGCATTACACGGGGCATGAAACAAGGTAAAGAGATCAGGAAGCTTACGCATAAGTGAAGCCCACCGCATTTGTGATATTAAACACCAGTGCTAGGATTACGATCGGTATGAACCTACAAAGATGTGAATACTAGTAAAACGATCGTACAACCCTGACACTCACGAGAGATTAAATCTCACGATGGATATGACAAATAACAGTAGCCAAAACACGGGAAAGGCGTAAATAGCGATCTGGAAATGCGTTGCGACAATAATTCAATAGGCACACAGCGGAACGTCAGCATCATGACAGCATACCCAAAACATCCTGGATCAGGGGAGCGTCAGCATCCTGACCGATAGTGTACGTGTTTTAAGGGTCGAGTACCCACTTGGAGTCCACGGCATTCGCAGGGCGAGAAGGCTGGGCATGACAGAGTAAGATGAGACGACCGGTGAGGCTGAGATCCCGGGCCCATCGTGGTAAAATAAAGGAGGAGACCCACATCTCTGCTTTCGAAGACCCAAAAGCTATCGCCATCTTCATCAATCTTACGTTTCATATAAGACATGTCATACACGAGGGCCTGGAACAACTAGAGTGTCACGTACCTGATTCCAGAACCGCAAGCCAACTAGCCTACGGCCAGCCACGTTCTTTGAAAGAAATGCATCCGTGAAATGCAGATCATAGCAAGGACCTTAACATACCCTGCAGTTCCAAAAGTCCATTGCAAGCAGCACGACAACCATGACCGTCTATGAACCGATGTGTGAGCTCTCGTGATGTACTTGAGGACAGGCATTCGCACAGAGAGCACGTAGTTATCGGTAAAGAGGCCGCAGAGGATGTACACCGCGACGGCGGCTACTCGGAAGAAGTACATGCAGAACAGCACGGCAGGGTGCGCAGACTGCAATGTGTATCAGGAAGGGCAAGATGGCCATCAGGGACTATTCTCAGCTTGTCTAAGGATACCGGCGATGGCTGAACAGTGCACGTTAACCCTTGCGTGTTTGAATAGACATGCACTGTACCTGATTCCGCATCGCTGGGGTTCGACGCCATGCCTGAGTTCGCAGCGGAACCTTGCGCTGCATTTGGCTTGCTGGGGGAGTTGTCGCTGGAAGGGTCGTCCGGTTCGATGGTCTGCAGAAGCGGCGCTTGGACACTCATAATGCGGTGAACGAGCAGGGACAAAGGCAATCGATCACGTGGATGAACTGTCGCGCAGGCCGAAGCAAGCAGACACAAATAATCCAAATCACATATGACCCAACGACCATGGGCCCCCTGTCCCGGGCCCAAGAAGACGTGGTACAGCACGAACGAACCGCGCTGCTGGAGAACGCACCGCAGCGCGGAAGGGAGACACCACTGCCTGCCATTCTGCCTGCCCTCCGCCGCCTAAAGGAAGCTCGGGATGGTGCTCCTGATCTCGACCTCCTACAACTCGACGAACACCAGCGAACAGCCTTCTTGATACTCGTCCATGTGCACCTATACCAATCTTACTCTACATCCTCAGTGCAAATCCAAGATATTGTGGCGGCGTGGACCACAGTGAACGCAACAAACGCAGTAGATGACACGGAGAAGCGACTACACGACGTCTGGACGGCATACCTAGCCACACACCCCTCGCCGCAGGAAGTGCAGTCTGTTCTTTGGTCAGAATTTCCTTTGGAACCCGGTTCTACTCGCCGTTCGAAAGGTGGGTTGGCTGCTCAGATGGCTCCCGAGTATCAGTCCGACTGAACCAGCGCAGTGATCGATTGCTTGTGTGCAGATTATTCACCACCAAAGTTCTTGCTCCATCCGGTAAACCAGGCAATCATAGCGGCCACTTGGAAGATCGGTCTCCTCTACGATGGCGGTTCAAGACGTCGCTGGGGACGGCGTTTTGATGCGTTAACCTCACCAAGGTAAGACTATACAGCGAAGGCTAGCTGTCTCACAAAAGTGAAACTTGTCTCAGAGTGATCCACTTGCTCCATCTACTGGGCCAGCTGCTCTTCATTGGCGCTTTGTCCCATTACTTGCTCCACCCTCCACCCTCCATCATTTCATTTGGATATGCCAGGTTCGAAGCTCGCGATATCTTCATCATGGTGATGGCAGCCTCCTCTCTCCTTGCACCGTGGACGATACACATGCTGTCGTACGTCCTCGTCTTCCTTGCATTCGCCTTGACCCTGCCTTCAGCCCCGCTCCCCGGGAGCATGGCTTTCATCTCCCTGAACGTTGCCCTTGCTCTCCACGTTATAGCCCTCCATCTCCCTTACCCACCTAGTATCACATACCTCCTGTACCCGAGTATCAACGTTCCGCTTTCCGTGTTGCTAGTGCAACTCGCGACGCGAATACTCCTGCCAAGTGTAATATTTTTCCTCCCTGCCCTTCTCTTCACTTGGTATCTCTTGTCTGTATCACTTTCTGACACTTTGCTGCATCGCCTTGTTGGAGGCGATCCAACACCCATTGATACACGGACGTCGCTTTTCCTTCTCTCCCTCGTCGTCGCCTTCGGTCTCCTTGCCTCCGTCATCGCCGCCTTCACCGCGGCGGACATGTCCTCTTCGACCGCCAACGAATACTGGGACCGGTACACACCTGCAGTTGGGCAACTAGCCAGGAAAACATTCTACCGTACCGTCGCTCGCTACACGGGTCACGTTTTCTTTCCGCCTTTCAATATCTTGCAACTAGCATTAGTCACTACTCCATCTCTCTTCCACCTTATATTTGGATCTCCGCGTATGTCTCTGATTAAAAAGGCAGAGATATACGTGTGGAGGGCGAGCGTGGGCATGCTTGGGGCTGTTGTAGCGGGTATCTGGTTGTGGGGATTGATATGAAACGACAGTGTAATATGTAGTGTAGCGCTGTAAATCAGTTGGGTGATGTTGGGATCCGAGTTCAAATGTCAGGGGTGTCTGGCGAACACTGCCGTTGAACTGACGTGAGGCGGTACCGCGTTTTGCCCTCCTTGCTGTAGTCCCTTGCTATGACCTTCCATGTCCAAGCGTACTAAGGCAACCTCGCAAGCTTCGGCATCTACTAGAAAGCGCCGAGCGAACAACGGACCGACTCTTGGGGCGCCAACGGAGGATGACCTCCTGACAGGGGAACCAAGACAGATACCCTCAGCTTCTGCCTTGTCTGTTCGTCGTCTCACGTCGGGCTGTTCGATTCCTACACTGGCCTCTCTGGCTGCGCGCCGTTTTGTGGAAAATATATCGACGTTGTCTTCTAACGAACGTATCTGGGGATATGTCAAGGCATGGTTGAAACGCCTGCCTGACTTGATGGTGCCGAAGCTGTTCAACATGCTACGAGGGTCGTGTCCGAACCTCCTTTCGCATGGGTTTATTGTTTTGGTGCGTACGCTGCAGCCAGCGATAGTACTTCTTCCAAGCCGTGTGGCCAGTATTTTCTTCGCGGACCTTCAGTCATTCTATCCACGGCGTTACCTGGCGTGCAGAAACAGACCATCACGTCCATCGCAAAGAATAATGGTCTTCGCGAGCTCCATTTGATTGGATTTGACAAATATCCGGATTCACTCTTCGCTTCGTTGCTATCTTCCCTGCCACAGCTGCGCATCCTTGTGCTCCGGTGAGGTGAAATATGCACATGCTAGGGTCAGCTGACACTGGTTCAGCGGATGTGCCCAGGTCAGTGCAAAGACTGCAGAGGCCGCGGCTTCGTGCATTTTCCTGACCAAGGTAAACCTCAATTATACGGGTGTTGCTGCGGCATCCGTCGCCGGAATCCTCGCCTCGTGCTCTTCATTGGAAACCCTGAAAGTAGCTGGTATATCCAGTTGGGTGCGTACCAATAAGCCCCGGTCGACTGAGTTCATACAGAGGATTAACATGTTTGCAGACGGATGCAACATTTGCAAAGTTACTCGATCGTCTTGCTGGCAGTCCAGATATTGTCTTTAGGAATCTACATAATCTAAAATTTAGGCAGCTTGCCCTGTCTGACGCATCCGTGCAATCCTTCTTAATGCGCTGTCCGAATTTGAAACGCTTGGATCTCTCCTTCACAAACGTTCGCCGGCCCCCGCCTACCATGAACGCTGCTCCGCCGCTAGAGAAGCTTTCGCTTACTTCTACAAACATACAGATCCCGGATGTCGTCGCATTGATAACTGCTTTACCTGGGCTACGAATCCTTTCGTTGGGGGCCATCGGAGGTGGACAGGGCTCGTCCGTTTCTATGGGGAACTCGTCTGCGCTGAACATGACGGACGAGGCCCTCGTGCACCTTACAGATGCGCTCCAGGGCTTGGGGAACCTGGAGAAAGTAAGCCTCGTGGGCAATTCGAAGCTAGGACTGACGTCCCGGGGAGACGGAGCGCTTGCCGACTTCCTCCGGAAAGTGGGTCGGAAGTGCAAAGTAAAGGGATTTCGTCTGCTTGGTTCAGTTATCTAACCAATCCGTTGAGTAGAGCCTTAACCTGTCGGGGCTGCAGCACTTGAGGTCACGAGATCTATTCGGGTTCCTGGCCGAGGCGGGGGACGATGGTTCACCGCAGTTGGAAGAAATTGCCTTGAATCATACAGGTATCGACGACGAAGCGGCCCCTTACCTGTCGTGTTGCTCGTCCCTTGTGTCTCTTCAGCTGGCAGGGACCAAGATGACAAGTTGGTATCTTTTCCTCGGTTGCATGTTTTATGCTAACCGAAATGGCCCTATGACAGGCGCGGGACTCTTTCCTATCATCGATGCATGTCCGAAGTTGGAGCAACTTGACCTCACCAGCTGCCGTGGAATCCGGATTGCAGACCGCCGCAGATTTTTCGAGGTATCTGGTCGAACTTCGCCCTGCTCAGCTTGTTTCTGAATGCACTACTGCAGGTCTGGGAGCATGAATGGAAGGGAACATAGTATTCTCAGTGAACAGCGGATAGGAGACTATAATACTTTAGGTACTTGTGCATCAGCGGTTTGCTACTGGTGGGACAGGAACGCGTTGACGCCGTGAGTGCTGCCTCGTAGGGATCGCACGGGCCCAATTGACGTGGTCTGCAAGGCAAGAAACCCTATCACAAGTAAGCGTGAAGTGTTTGCTGCGAGGATTCGTGACGTCCGTCCGTTCGATCATTGAGCGAGCTTCTGTGCACGTATGAGATGGTCCGAGATTTAGCGAGGCAGCCTTTCCATATATGGCGAACTTTGACTGTCAAATAGGACGATTTTTAGCCGAGAGCGCGGATTGTGTAGCAAAGGTGACGTAAATTGATGCATCGTGTTTTAACTTCTCTTTGTTGTGTGCGTTGTTGTTGTACGTGATGAGTCTGGCGACGGCCAGTATACAAGCAACAGCCTGCTCGATGGCCAGCACACACGCACATCCTTAGCTACTAGTCTCCTCCTCGTTCCCCTCCAGCCCAGGACTGCCCCCCCTCCCTCCACCGGGTGTCATCCCCGCGTTCGCTCTTTCATCGCTCTCTACCCCTGTCGTTCCTTCATGTTCCACTTCTCCACAGATCGTCTTGCTGGCCTCGACAACATGATCTTGAAGATCACCGCTCCTTCTAAGCTACCCTCAGTTATACCTAACCATTCATTCCAGCATAGGCCCTCCGCCAACGGTAGAAAATTGGTAAAACGCAAGCCCCCCGGGTCAACTCGGGTGCCCTTGGGGGATAAAACCAATGTAGACAGTATCGTATGTAATTACACATCCCTGCTCTTCGTCCTCTAAAACAGCCTTATCATGTACAGCCAACTGATGCTCTTCTACAAGAAGAAAAGCCGAGCACCGTGTTGCTCGACGTACCTAGCTGCATACCCAACGAACCTATGGCCGTCCCGCCATGCGAAGTAAAGCTCTCTTTCGTGGACGGCGATTCCTTCAGGCCACTTCCACCACTTCCTTCTGCCTCTCCATTGCACGTTCCTTCTTTTCTCGACCTTGCCACATCCTCGTCCACTCTCTCTACTTCATCGATCCAGGCCTCGACGTCTTCCGCACCCACGGCCCTTCTCTTTCGCGTCCCCCCTACCCCCACTTCCTCTCGGAAGCGATGGTCGAGGAAACCCACGAAGGAAGTGCATGCCGGCCCTCATTGGATCCCTGCGTTCCATCACCCCAACAGTCCTTACGTACCCTGGACGCCGTCTGTTCGGCAACGCATTCTTCCTCCCCCATCTCCTGTTTCACTTTCGCCCGATGATCGACCTCCTTGCTCTCGGAGTGGTGCCATCGCACCAGAACCATGGGCATCGGATACGCTTTCCGACACATCCAAAGCCCCTAAGAAAGCTAGGGTACCTAGTTCTTGGAAGAGCTTCAAGAATAGCATCAAGAAGGGGGTCAAGAAAGTCGTTACTCGTCTAAGAATAAATAAAAACTACCCAAAAGAGCCATCCGAGAAGGAGGATATGTTACGTCCTACCAATGAGAACAATACAGAGACTTGTAACATCCTGCCAACTTGTCCCGAACAACGTTCCCAGATTGATAACATGGGCACTCGCATGTCCTTGGCGTCGTTTACTTCTTCTGACTCTACTGCACTCACTGCCTGGCTTGCAGAACGATGCTCTGCCGCGCTCGAGGTTGCGGATGACATTCCCGGAGGGATGTCGATCGTAGAGTACGAATTGATGGGCAGCTGGCTTGACCTTGACCGCGGAGATATTGACTGGGTTTGCGGCCATCAAGGATGTGAGCTGCACCTTCCAGACGGGTCCCCGAACGATGTGTGCGAGCACACGATGGTTTTCCGTGCAGCGATGCCGTTTAATCCTCCCGATCTCCAGAAGACGACTGCACAGCCAATAGCGCGGCCTCTAATATTATCTGCAGCACCACGCGTCCTGCCTCTACGCTTCAGTTCACTGCCCCGTTTACCGTCTGAGTCGTTTGACATGACCCCGCCGCCTCCGCGTGTGAGGACGAATGCGGGGCAATGTCTGTCAAGCAAGGCGTCACGCGAACTTAGCATGCCAGGAGGATGGACATTTTGATAATCGTATCGAGCCACTCGGACTCACTACATCGTAGAAACACTTGCTTATCTATCTCCCAATACACTAACCCATTGCATTGTGCGGAACATACTGTATTATTCACTATTTGGTAACATGTAAAGTAGTGTATCCTCGATTGTACTTTGGCGTGACCCCGCGTTGAAGACGCAGACAAGGATGGCCGAGACGAGAGAACAAGGACATCGTGTTGCTGCGACGGCCCCCTATTGTCCGAAAAAGGCAGGTGTTGTGGTGTGCAGTAAATCAAAGCGACAACGCTTGTCCCGTATGTCTGAACCGCCTTGACACGCTTTGCTCGTGAGGATAAGAATACAAGGGATCATGCTCATCACCTCACATCTATTTCATCCCGACTGTTCCTCTTCATCATCTCCATTATCACCACCACCACCACCA
>JADGIP010000402.1:0-18654 GCA_016618355.2 Astraeus odoratus | reverse complement strand
TTGGTCTGGCTCCCGGCGGTACTGTACGGGTCTGGCTTGAGGATAACGGGAATCCTTCCGTACTCCAGCATCCTGCACGGCAGCTCACCCTGACGGGGGATAATATGCTGAAATGCAAAGGGGAAACGAAACATCCTAACGGGTATGTTTATTACGGGAAGACACCCGATTTCATCAAAGGTAAAACCTATCCATACGGCAACTGGTAGGGCATAACGATCATAAAAATCAAAAGGATCCTTTTGAGCCTAAATCGGACTGTTTTGACAGGTTAAACTTCAATATTTTTTAAATGTCGCATTTTGCAGCTTCGCTCCCACCAGGCCAGATCGGATAAGCGCAGAGCCACCCGACAAAAAAAACGACCACATAGCGGGTCGCTTTTTTATTTCCGCAGAAAATTACTCTGCGTCCGGCTCTTCCGTTTTGTACTTCGCCGCCGTCTCTTTGATCAGCTGCTGCAGTTCGCCGCGCTGATACATCTCAATCAGGATATCGCAGCCGCCCACCAGCTCGCCGTCTACCCACAGCTGTGGGAAGGTCGGCCAGTTAGCATATTTTGGCAGCTCAGCGCGGATGTCCGGATTCTGCAGGATATCAACGTAAGCAAAACGCTCACCACAGGCTGACAGCGCCTGAACCGCTTGCGCGGAGAAGCCACAGCTTGGCAGCTTCGGAGAACCTTTCATATACAGCAGAATCGGGTTTTCAGCGATCTGGCGCTGGATTTTTTCAATAGTGGTGCTCATGTCTTGCTTCCTTTAACTTCTGTTACGGCAGTAGTCTGACATTGTAGCGGGTCAGGCTGGCATCGGAAAATAACATTTTCGTCACGTTTATATATTTTACCCCGACTCCACAAAAGTTGCATTGCAAATGGTGTTTACCCCTTCGCCCGTCAGGGTTTTGCTTAGGGAGTGAACAATTGTGCGTCAGAACGATGAATTTTTTTGCACTTGCTAACGAAACACGTTTTTAGATTGAAAAATGCTATTAACTTCTCGGGTTTTTATGGATTAGAATCGACGGGCTTTGTAAATCACACGCGGGTATTATTGATGACCTGCATATATCAGGGGACTGCCCAGTGGCGCGGATAACTAAAATCTCGATCACGCTCTGTGCTTTACTGTTTACATCACTCACGTTAACGCCAGCGGCAAACGCCTCTCAGCAGGCGCGGCAATCTGCTGTACAAAAAAGCCATCTGGTTAAAGCCACAGAACGTAAGAAAAAAACCAGCAGCAAGAACGACAAGAAAAAAACCACCGCTCAGACTAAACAAACCGCTTCCAGCAAGACGAAAACAAAATCTTCCCGCACTACCCGCACCGCCAAAAATAAAGCTTCGCAGACCGCCGCTAACCTCGTTACAGAAAAATGCATTACCCGTAAAGGCCATAAAGCAAAATGCACGAAGGTAACAAAGCTGGCGGATGTGCATAAAGTGCGTGTGCAAAAAGCGCAAAAAACCGCGATGAATAAACTGATGGGGCAGATTGGCAAACCTTATCGTTGGGGCGGCAGTTCGCCGCGTACCGGTTTCGACTGCAGCGGCCTCGTCTATTACGCCTATAAAGATCTGGTTAAATTCCGTATTCCACGTACCGCCAATGAGATGTATCACCTGCGCGATGCGTCACCGGTTAACCGGGGGGAGCTGGAAAACGGCGACCTGGTCTTCTTCCGCACGCAGGGTCGCGGTACGGCTGACCACGTGGGCGTCTACGTCGGCAACGGGAAATTCATCCAGTCTCCGCGCAGCGGTCAGGACATTCAGATCACCTCGCTCAGCGAAGATTACTGGGTACGTCATTACGTCGGCGCGCGTCGCGTCATGACGCCAAAAACCATTCGTTAATCCCTGCCCTGCTGCATCTGCGGCAGGGTAAGTTCCTCTTTTGCATACCCTTTCAATTTGCTATCCTGTCCTTGTTTTCTGTAGGGTTATTGGCAACACAAAATACAATAAGGAGAGAAGCAATGTCGTTCGAATTACCTGCACTACCGTATGCAAAAGACGCCCTGGCACCGCACATTTCTGCGGAAACCCTGGAATACCACTACGGCAAGCATCATCAGACGTACGTCACTAACCTGAACAACCTCATCAAGGGCACCGATTTTGAAGGCAAAACGCTGGAAGAGATCGTTCGCAGCTCAGAGGGTGGCGTTTTTAACAACGCGGCTCAGGTGTGGAACCACACTTTCTACTGGCACTGCCTGGCGCCGAATGCCGGTGGCGAACCTGCCGGTGAACTGGCAGCCGCCATCAACACCGCCTTTGGCAGCTTTGCTGAGTTTAAAGCGAAGTTTACCGATGCCGCCATCAAGAACTTCGGTTCTGGCTGGACGTGGCTGGTAAAAGAGGCGGATGGCAAACTGGCTATCGTGTCCACGTCTAACGCGGGCACCCCGCTGACCACCAGCGCTACGCCGCTGATGACCGTGGACGTGTGGGAACATGCTTACTACATTGATTACCGCAACGCGCGCCCGAACTACCTGGAGCACTTCTGGGCTCTGGTTAACTGGGACTTTGTCGCGAAGAACTTCGCCGCGTAAGAGACACGCAGAAGGGGTAACCCTTCTGCGTTTTTGCTTATTCAGCCGTGCAAACCGCTTCAGGCTGTTTACGGCCGGACATCATCACCAGCAGCAGGCCGAGCGCGGCAATAATCGCCCCCATCACCGGCACAAAACTGTACCCCAGACCGCCTGAAATCACGGCACCTCCGGCGGCGGCGCCCAGCGCATTGCCGAGATTGAATGCCCCGATATTCACGGAAGACGAGAGACCCGGCGCCTCATGGGCGACACGCATCACGCGCATCTGCAGCGGCGGCACCACGGCAAAGGTGGCAGCGCCCCAGACAACCATCGCAATCGCCGCGCCGAATTCATTCTGCGCCAGCCACGGGATCGCGACCATAATGACAATCAGCAGGGTTAAAAAGCCCTTCAGCGTGCCGCTCACGGAACGGTCGGCAAATTTCCCGCCGAGATAGTTGCCAATCGAGAAGCCGACGCCAATCAGCACCAGCATCGCGGTAACAAAGAGTGGCGTTGCGTGGGTAATGTCGTGTAAGACCGGCGAAATGTAGGTGTAGAGGGTAAACATCGCTCCTGCCCCCAGCACGGTGGTCAGCAGCGCGGAAAGTACCTGTGGACGCATCAGCACCGACAGCTCTCTGCGTACATCAGGGCGTTCACCCGCACTGCCTTTTGGCAGGGAGAAGAACAACGCCGCCATCGCGACCACGCCCAGTCCGGCCGTCGCCAGGAAGGACATCCGCCAGCCAATGACCTCACCCAGCCAGGTTGCCGCAGGAACACCGCCGATGTTAGCGATGGTCAGCCCCATAAACATGGTGGCCACGGCGCTGGCCTGCTTGTGTTTTGGCACCACGCTTGCGGCCACGACCGAGCCCAGACCAAAGAAGGCACCGTGGTTGAGGCTGGTCAGAATGCGCGACAGCATCAGAGTGGTGTAATCCGGCGAAATGGCCGAAAGCACGTTGCCCAGGGTGAAAATCGCCATCAGGAAAATCAGCGCATTGCGGCGCGCACGGTGCGAAAGCAGAAGCGTCATCAGCGGCGCTCCCACCATCACGCCGATGGCGTAGGCGCTGATTAACATCCCGGCGGCCGGGATCGAGACGTCCACGCCCCGGGCGATAACGGGCAGTAACCCCATCGGGGAGAATTCAGTGGTGCCAATCCCAAAAGCGCCAATCGCCAGGGCTAGCAGGGGAAAATTGATTTTCATGCGTCAACTCCGGATGCCGTGTCATGTGGTGACACAGAACAAAGAAGCGGAAAGCATGACATCAATCACAGAAAATGAGAAGTTAACAAAATGGCAAAAGATTTTTGCCAGAGAAGTAACAATCGGAGCGTTCGGGAGGGAGAAGGCTCTCCCCCCGCGTAAATCAATGCAGCGCAGCCGTCAGGCCAGCCGCCACAATCAGCGCCAGCACAATAACGGTGGTGAACAGCGAAAACTTCAGATCGGAACTCATCAATTTTTCTCCTTTTAATCCCCCCACGAAAAGTGAGCTTGCTCATTTTTGCACAGTTTACGTCAAAAATCTTCCTGGATTTAAGCTGATAAACACTTTACCTCTTCCCCTTTTCATCAAGATAGGCCAAAATTCCACGCTAAATTTATTAGCGTACCGGCCATTGACCCCCTCCTGACGTCCCGTGTCGTTTTCCCGGCGTGCCGCAATTCAAAATTGCGTGATAAGGGTGAGAGAAGGCAAACGTTTACCTTCAAGTTTTTCAGGAGTTTAGGATATGGTCTGGAGTGACATTTAATGGCAACAATTAAAGACGTAGCAAAACGCGCAAACGTTTCCACTACAACCGTATCACATGTAATTAACAAAACCCGTTTTGTGGCGGAAGAGACGCGCAACGCCGTCTGGGCAGCGATCAAAGAGCTGCACTACTCGCCAAGCGCGGTTGCGCGCAGCCTCAAGGTTAATCACACCAAGTCTATTGGTCTGCTGGCGACCAGCAGCGAAGCGGCCTATTTTGCCGAGATCATTGAAGCGGTAGAAAAAAACTGCTTCCAGAAAGGCTATACCCTGATTCTCGGCAACGCCTGGAACAGCATTGAAAAACAGCGCGCCTACCTGTCGATGATGGCGCAAAAGCGCGTGGACGGCCTGCTGGTGATGTGTTCTGAGTACCCGGAATCCGTGCTGTCGATGCTGGAAGAGTATCGCCATATCCCTATGGTGGTGATGGACTGGGGCGAAGCGCGCGCCGACTTCACCGACTCCGTTATCGATAACGCCTTCGAAGGCGGTTACATGGCGGGCCGTTATCTGATCGAACGCGGCCACCGCGAGATTGGCGTGATCCCGGGCCCGCTGGAACGCAACACCGGTGCGGGCCGCCTGGCCGGTTTTATGAAAGCGATGGAAGAAGCGCTAATCACCGTGCCGGAAAACTGGATCGTGCAGGGCGACTTTGAGCCGGAATCAGGCTACCGCGCGATGCAGCAGATCGTCTCCCAGCCTCACCGTCCAACCGCCGTTTTCTGCGGGGGCGATATCATGGCGATGGGCGCCCTCTGTGCGGCCGACGAGCTGGGTCTGCGCGTACCGCAGGACATCTCCGTGATCGGGTATGACAACGTGCGCAACGCGCGCTTCTTCACGCCAGCGTTGACCACCATTCACCAGCCGAAAGATTCACTGGGTGAAACCGCCTTCAATATGCTGCTGGACAGGATCGTCAACAAGCGTGAAGAGTCGCAGTCCATTGAAGTTCACCCTCGCCTCATCGAACGCCGTTCCGTTGCGGATGGCCCGTTCCGCGACTACCGTCGTTAATCTCATTGCGGAGCCAGTCAGTCTGGCTCCCGCAGCCACTCCCGGTTAAGCGTTTCGCTGTCCCCCAGATAGTCCAGCAGCCAGGCCATCGCCGGCGAGACATCATTTTGTTGCCAGGTGAGGCAGCAGGCCGCATCCGGGAACGGATTCTCCAGCGTTAGCTCAACCCACTCACCGGTGTCGATTCGCGGACGTGCAAAATGGGCGGGCACCATGCCTACGCAAAGCCCGGCGCTGAGGCACGTCGCCGACGATCCCCAGTCAGGGGCGACAACCCGCCGCTGGTTGTCCAGCAGCCAGGTAATTCGCTTCGGCAGCGAGCGGGAGGTATCTTCCAGCACCAGCGACGGCCAGCTGCGCAGCGTATCATCGCTCAGCGGCCCTTCCGTCGCCGCCAGCGGATGATCGCTTGCCACCACGCATTTCCAGCTCAGCATCCCCATATCGCGAAAGGCGTAACGTCCCCCGACCGGGATCGCCTGGGTCGCGCCAATCGCCATCTCTACCCTGCCGTCCGCCAGCGCATCCCAGACGCCGTTGAACACCTCCTGCGAGACCCGCAGTTCTACGTCAGAGAAATGCCGATAAAAATCGACAATCATCTGCCGGGTGCGCTCGGGCTTAACGATGTTATCCACCGCAATGGAAAGGTGCCCCCGCCAGCCGTTCGCGATCTGCTGGCACTGCTCGCGGGTGATCTGCATTTTTTTGATAACAGAACGTCCTTCCTTCAAAAACCACGCCCCTGCGGGCGTTAATTCAACATCACGATGCCGCCGTTCAAACAGCGGTACCGCCAGCCACTCCTCAAGCTGTCGCACCGTATAGCTGATGGCTGAAGGGACGCGGTGCAACTCCTGCGCCGCTCCGCTAAAGCTGCCGTTACGCGCGACAGCATCGACCACTTCAAGAGAATAATCGGACCACATTTTCTGCCTGCAAAAAATTTGAATGCACCCGCCAAATATTAGCGTTTCACAAGCGGCTTTGCACTCCCTACACTCAGCGCCAACGTATACCTGCCTCCTCAGGAGAATAAAACAGTGCAATCCAGGAAAGGTTTTTTAGTCTGGCTCGGCGGCTTAAGCGTGCTGGGCTTTTTGGCCACCGATATGTACCTGCCGGCGTTTGCCGCCATGCAGGAAGATTTGCAAACCCCTGCTGCCGCCATCAGCGCCAGCCTGAGCCTGTTCCTGGCCGGTTTTGCCTTCGCGCAGCTGCTCTGGGGACCGCTTTCGGATCGCTTTGGGCGTAAACCGGTGCTGCTGCTGGGGCTGGCCATTTTTGCCGTGGGCTGCCTGGGGATGCTATGGGTACGCGATGCCACCTGGCTGCTGGTGCTGCGGTTTGTTCAGGCGGTCGGCGTCTGTGCCGCGGCCGTGACCTGGCAGGCGCTGGTCACCGATTACTATCCGGCGAACCGCACTAACCGTATTTTCGCCACCATCATGCCGCTGGTGGGGCTCTCACCGGCCCTCGCCCCGCTGCTGGGAAGCTGGATCCTCGCGCACTTTGACTGGCAGGCCATCTTTGCCACGCTGTTTGCCATCACGCTGGTGCTGATGCTGCCGGCGTTCGCCCTCAAGCCCGCGCATAAAAAAGAGGCGCACGCAGACGCGAAGCCGATTACCTTCACCTCCCTGCTGAGCGCGAGAGCGTATCGCGGCAACGTTCTGATTTATGCCGCCTGCTCGGCGAGCTTCTTCGCGTGGCTGACCGGCTCGCCGTTTATTCTGCACGATATGGGCTATAGCCCGGCGGCCATTGGCCTGAGCTACGTTCCGCAGACCATCGCGTTCCTGGTGGGCGGGTACGGCTGTCGCGCGGCGCTGCAAAAATGGGAAGGCCAGCAGATGCTGCCGTGGCTGCTGGTGCTCTATGCGCTGAGCGTCATCGGCACCTGGGCCGTTGGGTTTATTCCGGGCGCGGGTCTGGCCGAAATATTGATTCCATTCTGCGTGATGGCCATCGCGAACGGGGCGATCTACCCTATCGTTGTGGCGCAGGCGCTGCGTCCGTTCCCGCAGGCGACAGGCCGCGCGGCTGCACTGCAGAACACCCTGCAGCTGGGGCTGTGCTTCCTGGCAAGCCTGGTGGTCTCCGCACTGATTGCCACGCCGCTGCTGACGACAACCAGCGTGATGCTGGCTACCGTTGCGCTGGCCGTCATAGGCTATCGCATGCAGGCTTCCGCGCAGGATGAGAGCCCGCAGGTAGAAACCTCGCATGCCTAATCGCGCCAGAAACTATGTTAATTTTCAGTGATTAGGTTGCTAAGAATTTTCTATTGAATCACCAAATTTTGAGGCCTATACTAAATTTGGTTCGATTAAATACGATAAATATTATGTGTTAACGGGAGCCGGAGTGCTCCCGTTTTACCATGGAAGGCATTTCGGCAAGGGTTATCTCCCTTCCTCTGTTCTACGTCGGATACTAGCCTCGCGGTATTTACCGTGAGATTTCTCACAAACCAAAAAAGCGTCTACGCTGTTTTAAGGTTCTGATCACAGTAGGGTGATGGAGAAGCTATGAGTTCATCGTGTATAGAAGAAGTCAGCGTTCCGGACGATAACTGGTCCCGGATCGTCAGTGAACTGTTAGGTCGGGCAGGCATCACTATCAACGGATCATCCCCATCGGATCCTCAGGTTAAACATCCCGATTTTTTTAAACGCGTGTTGCGCGAGGGGTCGCTAGGCCTGGGGGAAAGCTATATGGACGGCTGGTGGGAATGCGAACGGCTGGATACTTTTTTCGCCAGCGTGCTGCGTGCTGGTCTGGAAAAACAGCTCCCCCGTAATCTTAAAGACACCCTGCGTGTCGCCTCTGCCCGTCTCTTTAACCTGCAAAGTAAAAAGCGTGCCTGGATCGTCGGCAAAGAGCATTACGATCTCGGCAACGATCTGTTCAGCCGCATGCTGGACCCCTTCATGCAATACTCCTGCGCCTACTGGAAAGAGGCGTCGACGCTTGAAGAGGCTCAGCAGGCCAAGCTGCGCCTGATTAGCGAGAAATTGCAGTTGCAGCCCGGTATGCGCGTGCTGGATATCGGCTGCGGCTGGGGCGGGCTGGCGTATTTTATGGCGAAGCACTACGGCGTCAGCGTGGTCGGCGTCACCATTTCCGCTGAACAGCAAAAAATGGCGCAGGAGCGGTGCCTGGGGCTTGATGTGGATATCCGCCTGCAGGATTACCGGGACCTGAACGAACAGTTTGACCGGGTCGTTTCCGTGGGCATGTTCGAGCACGTCGGACCGAAAAATTACGACACCTATTTCGAGGTGGTGGACCGTAATCTGAAACCGGACGGTATTTTCCTGCTGCACACCATCGGCTCTAAGCGGACCGACAATAACGTTGACCCGTGGATCAACAAATACATCTTTCCGAATGGCTGTTTACCGTCCGTACGCCAGATTGCCAACGCCAGCGAATCCCATTTCGTGATGGAAGACTGGCATAACTTCGGCGCGGATTACGACACCACGTTAATGGCGTGGCATGCACGTTTTCAGGAAGCCTGGCCTGAAATTGCGGACAACTATTCTGAACGATTCAAGCGGATGTTTAGCTATTATCTGAATGCCTGCGCGGGGGCGTTTCGCGCGCGAGATATTCAGCTCTGGCAGGTTGTTTTTAGCCGTGGGATTGAACACGGCTTGCGGGTCGCACGCTAGAAAAATAACCCCGGCCAGCCGGGGTTATTTTTTATTCTTCTTCTACAGCTTTAATTATTGCGGCTTCTTTTGCGGCCAGCACGCGCTCAACGGTATCTACAACCGCCTGGGTTTGCGGATCGATTTCGATATTCACGCGATGCCCCAGTTTTTTCGAACCCAGCGTGGTGCGCTGCAGCGTCTCGGGAATTAAATGCACGCAAAAACGCGTCGGAGTAACTTCTCCTACCGTCAGACTAATCCCATCAATGCCAATAAACCCTTTATAGAGGATGTATTTCATTAATGACGGGTCCTGCACTTTAAACCAGATTTGACGGTTATTTTCTGATGTAACAATTTTCGCCACTTCGGCGGTGGTCATGATGTGCCCGGACATCAGATGGCCGCCAATCTCGTCGCTGAACTTCGCCGCGCGCTCAACGTTGACGGTGTCCCCCACCACCAGCTCGCCCAGGTTGGTAATACGCAGCGTCTCTTTCATTAAATCAAAGCTAATCTGGTTGCCATTAATTTCGGTGACGGTCAGGCAGCAGCCGTTATGGGCAACCGAGGCGCCGGTTTCGATGCCGTCGAGCATATATTCCGGCAGCTCTACAACATGAGTACGAAAATTAGGTTTTTCATCAATGGACACCACTTTGGCGGTGCCCTGCACAATACCAGTAAACATGCTTACAACTCCTGTTTTTTCCGGACGGTGGTGACACCGTTTAATCCCACCACAATAACAGTTGGAAAAACAGGTTGCCAGCGGAGCGCATTTTCTGGCGATTTTTTCACTAGATAAATAGCTAAAGCCCGCTACAATAGCTGGCACCCCCCTGCATTTTCTTCTTGCTGCCCGTTTCGGCGGCTTTTTTAGTCTCTCATATAACTACAAAATAAAGGTGTTCACGTGCAGAAGTACATGAATGAAGCGCGCCAGCTATTGGCACTGGCTATACCAGTGATCGTCGCGCAGGTGGCCCAGACCGCAATGGGATTTGTGGATACGGTAATGGCGGGTGGCTACAGCGCCACCGATATGGCGGCCGTTGCTATCGGCACGTCAATCTGGCTGCCGGCCATCCTGTTCGGCCACGGTCTGCTGCTCGCCCTCACCCCGGTTATCGCTCAGCTTAATGGCTCGGGTCGTCGCGAGCGTATTGCCCATCAGGTCCGCCAGGGTTTCTGGCTGGCAGGGTTTGTCTCCGTGCTGATTATGATCGTGCTCTGGAACGCGGGTCATATCATCCGCGCCATGCATAATATTGACCCGGCGCTGGCAGACAAAGCCGTGGGCTATCTGCGTGCCCTGCTCTGGGGTGCGCCCGGCTACCTCTTTTTCCAGGTCGCCCGTAACCAGTGTGAAGGGCTGGCGAAAACCAAGCCAGGCATGGTGATGGGCTTTATCGGCCTGCTGGTGAATATTCCGGTGAACTACATCTTTATCTACGGCCATTTCGGCATGCCGGAGCTGGGCGGCGTCGGCTGTGGCGTGGCGACGGCTGCGGTTTACTGGGTAATGTTCTTCAGTATGATCGCTTATGTGAAACGCGCCCGCTCAATGCGCGATATTCGTAACGAGAACAGATTCAGCACGCCGGACTGGAGCATCATGACGCGCCTGGTGCAGCTAGGCTTGCCGATTGCGCTGGCCCTGTTCTTTGAGGTGACGCTCTTTGCCGTGGTTGCCCTGCTGGTCTCCCCGCTGGGGATTGTTAACGTGGCCGGACACCAGATTGCGCTCAACTTCAGCTCCCTGATGTTCGTCCTGCCGATGTCGCTGGCGGCGGCGGTGACGATTCGTGTCGGCTTCCGCCTGGGACAGGGCTCCACCCTGGATGCGCAAACGGCCGCGCGCACCGGGCTCGGCGTCGGTGTTTGCATGGCCATCTGTACGGCGCTGTTTACGGTGGCGCTGCGCGAGCAGATCGCCCTGCTCTATAACGACAACCCGGACGTGGTGGCGCTGGCTTCGCACCTGATGCTGTTGGCTGCGGTGTATCAGATTTCTGATTCCATCCAGGTGATTGGCAGTGGCGTATTGCGCGGATATAAAGACACGCGTTCGATCTTCTTTATTACCTTTATCGCCTACTGGGTGCTGGGTCTGCCTACTGGCTACGTGTTGGCGCTGACCGATCTGGTCGTTGATCGCATGGGGCCAGCCGGATTCTGGATGGGCTTTATCATCGGACTGACGTCGGCGGCGATCATGATGATGATGCGCATGCGCTTCCTGCAGCGCCAGCCGTCAACGGTAATTTTGCAGCGCGCTGCGCGTTAACTACGCAGTAGCCGCCAGCTGGCGGCTACTTTCTCTTCACTTTGCGCGGTAATGAAGCAATCGCGTGAAATCAGAGAGAAAAATGCGTTTTCCCTCTTGCCTCCTTGATGCTGTGCCGCTAATATTCGTCCCCGTTGTCACCGACAACACGTTGCGTTCATAGCTCAGTTGGTTAGAGCACCACCTTGACATGGTGGGGGTCGTTGGTTCGAGTCCAATTGAACGCACCATTCTGCGTCCGTAGCTCAGTTGGTTAGAGCACCACCTTGACATGGTGGGGGTCGGTGGTTCGAGTCCACTCGGACGCACCATTTCAGTCCTGAAATGGTGCAAATTCTCTCCTTTTACCCTGAATTTTCTTAATCGCTTATTTTCATCATTATTCTCCTGCTACGCTTTTCTTATGGAATAAATACAGGAAGCGCGTCAATGAAGAATATCGCGATTATCGGCTCCGGCCCTACAGGGATTTACACCTTTTATCATCTGCTTAATAACAGCACCCCGCTCTCCGTATCCGTCTTCGAACAGGCCGATGAAGCCGGCGTGGGCATGCCCTATAACGACGACAATAATTCCCGGCTGATGCTGGCGAACATTGCGAGCATAGAAATTCCGCCCATTTTTATGACCTACCTCGACTGGCTCAAGGAACAGAGCGACACCCATCTGGCGCGCTTTAAGGTTGATAAAGCCAGCCTGCATGACCGGCAGTTCCTGCCCAGACTCCTGTTGGGAGAGTATTTTCGCGACAGCTTGCGTTCAATCGTGAAAGAGGCAAAAAAGCTGGGGTTCCAGGTTACGGTCCATGAATCCGCGAAGGTAACGGACATCATCCCCTCGACAACCGGCGTAACGCTTTCCGTCAACGACACCACTTTGCCCGATCGGTTCGACCTGGCGGTTATCGCCACCGGCCACGTCTGGCCAGATGAGGAGGAAGCCACGCGCACGTTCTTCCCCAGCCCGTGGTCGGGGTTGATGGACGCCAGCATTCCCCCTTGCCGCGTGGGCATTATGGGAACGTCGTTGAGCGGTCTGGACGCGGCTATGGCGGTGGTAATGCAGCACGGTGAGTTTCGTGACGGTAAATTCCTCCTCGACAAGGGCAGCGAAGGGTTAAACATTACGCTGATGTCCCGCACGGGCATTCTGCCGGAAGCCGATTTTTACTGTCCAATCCCTTACGAACCGCTGTCGGTATTGACCGAATTCGTGGTTGAACGCGAGATAGCCAAAGGATCGGACGGCCTGCTTGACCGCATATTTTCCCTGATGGTGAAAGAGCTCGAGCTCGCTGACCCGGCGTGGTGCGAGAAAATTTCTCTGCGTAACCAGGATGCCGACAGCCTTCGTGAGGCATGGTTTGAGGACCGTAAACGGCACGGCCCCTTTACCTGGGCGGAAGAGAACCTCAGCGAGGTTGAACGCAACAAACGCGAACGGCGCACCGTGGCCTGGCGCTATACCGTCCTTCGACTGCATGAGGTGGTTCAGGAGATTGTGCCCCACCTCAACGACGACGACAGAGAGCGCTTTAAGCAGGGCCTCGCCCGCGTGTTTATCGACAACTATGCCGCCATCCCGCCGCAGTCTATCCGCAGACTGCTTGCGCTTCGCGAGGCCGGCATCATTAGCGTGGCGGCGCTTGGCGATGATTACACGCTCGACGCTGGCAGCGATCGGACGGTAATTACCACCAAAGAGAGCGTTTATCGTTTCGACGTGTTTATTGACGCGCGCGGGCAAAAGCCGCTCAAAACAAAGGACTTGCCTTTCCCGACGCTGCGTAAACAGCTGGCAGAGACGGGCGACGAGATACCCGACATTGGTGAGGATTATACGCTTAAAGCGCCTGAAACGGTTCGCGGGCGCATTGCTTTCGGTGCGATACCGTGGCTGATGCACGATAGTCCCTTCGTTCAGGGGCTGGCGGAGTGTGCGGAGATTGCAGAGGCGATGGCGAAGGCGGCTGAAAAACCTGCCTCGGGGAGACGGCGTCGGTTACCGTACGTGGAGAACTGACAGGGCTTCCATGCCCTGCTATCGGTGATTACTCGAAGAAGACCTCCGGGTTTTCCGACAGCGATACGAACGTTTTGGTGTTCTTATCCAGGGCAAGGATTTTGCCGCTTTCAATGTCATACACCCAACCGTGCAGACGAAGTGAGTTATTACGCAGGCCCACCGCGACGGACGGATGGGTCTTGATGTTGCTCAGCTGCGCAAACACGTTCTCCTGCACCATCGCATTCACTTTATCGATAGGCTTGTCCCAGCTTTTCTTCTCTACCACGGCTTTCGCCGCGTCGGAATAGCGCAGCCAGTGCGATACGGCTGGCATTGGCTCCAGGTTGGCGTTATCGGCAATCGCCTTCATTGCGCCGCAGTTGGAGTGGCCGCAGATCACGATATCCGTCACGCCCAGCGCCACCACCGCGTACTCGATAGTTGCAGATACGCCGCCCGGCTCCGGCCCGAAAGGCGGGACAATGTTGCCAGCATTACGAATGACAAAAAGCTGTCCCGGCTCTTGCTGGGTGACCAGTTCAGGAACCAGACGGCTGTCGGAGCAGGAGATGAACAGCGCTTTGGGATTCTGGCTGGACGCTAAACTGCGAAAGAGCTCTTTACGTTGCGGGAAAATCTCTTTTTGAAAGCTGAGAAAACCTTCAATGATATGTTGCATAGCAATTTCTCTTTTATCTGTTTTCGTTTAGGTATGATCGCGATCACACTCGTAAAGTTTACCCACCGTACTTTACCTGAGACAAGCAATATATTTCTGGCCCGACCGCTGCACGATGTCGTCGGCGTTCGCCGGGATGTTTTGCCCTTCGAATGCGCCGTAAAGACGAGCGAACGATTTTCCCGCCAGGCGCCGGGTAATGTCCTCAACCGTACGGGCAGGCAGCGGGAGCATATTCGGGTAGCTCCACATAAACGACACCGCATCTTTCCCCGGGGTGACCTGCAAAATATCCCCCGCCAGCAAAACGCCCTCGCCCTCCTGCCAGTGCAGCACCGTTCCGCCCGCAAAATGGCCGCCGAGACGTAGCAACGTGACGGACGGCCAAATCTCCAGCGCCTCCCCCTCCCAGAAATGAATCGCCGGGCTGTTGCGCATCACCCATTCGCGGTCGCTGGCGTGCAGGTAGACTGGCGCATCGAAAGCCGCGGCCCACTCCTGCATCGTGGTGTAATAGTGCGGATGCGAAATCGCAATGGCGTGAAGGCCACCGAGCGCAGTGATGAGCGTTTGGGTTGCGGGATCAAGGTTGGCAATGCAGTCCCAAAGAATATTGCCGTGCGGGGTGCGCAGAAGCAGCGCCCTCTGGTTAATCGCAAAAGCGGGAACCGTTTTGATACTGAACAGCGCGGGCTCCAGCTGCTGCCATTTATTCACGTGCGTGGCCGTCACCGTCGCGTAATCAATCCACGCCTGACCGCTGACCGGGACATACTGGCGTTCATCCTCGCAAATCGGACATCTCTCCGGCTTTCCATCATAGGAGGTACCGCAGGTTTTACAGAGTGTAATCATGAGCGCTCCTCGGTGATAAAGCACTGAGTATGGCAGGGATTATCCTTATGTGCTGCGAGGTACATTGCCGACGTTTTTTACCCTATACTGTGCCAGTATCAAAAACCGAACAGAGCAGGTGCAACATGGAAATTGATCTCGATAACTTAGTTTTTAACGGTCTGGATGAAGCGGAAGAGCGTAACGCGGAACGTCTGGACGACGCGGATAAAAAAGCGCAGGCGATTGTTGCCGACGACGACTGCGGTGATGCCTGCAAGATTTGATAAAAAAAGCACCGGTAAACCGGTGCTTTTTTTATATTACTTTTTCAGCCCGTCAATGGCCGCCTGAGCGCAGGCTTCATCAAGATGACCGCCCGGCGCGCCGCCGATGCCGATCGCCCCAATCACCTCATCGCCTTCTTTTACCGGCAGACCACCTGCCAGCAGCAGGTAGCCAGGAATATCACGCATGTTCTGTGCGCCCGCATTGCTCTGCGCCGCTTCCATCACTTTGCCTGACGCATTCTTTGCGCTGAGCGCCGTAAACGCTTTCATTTCGCTGGCTTTAACCGTGTGAGGACCGGCGTTATCCATACGCTGCACCGCTTTTACCACGCCCGCACGGTCAACCACCGTGACCGCGACCTGGTAATTTTTCGCTGCACAGGACTGAATGGCGGATGTTGCCAGTGCGTTAGCCTGCGTCAGAGAGAGATTTTTTTGGGTCAACGTCTCGGCCTGTGCGGCCAGACTTACGCTACCAGCGACCAGTGCCGCAACCATCATGACTTTTTTCATCGCACTTCCTCGCGTGTTGTTAGACATCCCGGAGGTTACTTAACGGCGCGATGAAACGTAATTCGGTTGATTACGCACTCCACCTGGTAGTTATACGGATTGCAATTTGTCATACGCCCGGCTCGCCTGTACCAGACTGGTGACGCCGAGCTTGGCAAACGCCGCCGCACGGTGCGCTTCCACGGTTCTCGGAGAAAGATTCAGGCGTGCTGCCACCTCTTTATTACTGCACCCTTCCATCAGTACGGTCAGTACCTCGTGCTCCCGCGCGGTTAGCTGTTCAAAGCGTGCTTTGATCTGCGAAATATCCTGCCAGGCGGCAGACCGTCGCTGGCTCTCCTCAAAGGCCAGCCCAACCGTTTCGATGAGCTTATCGGCGTCTAACGGCTTGGTGAAAAACTCAAATACGCCGTTGCGAAACGCGCGACGGCAGGCGTCGATCGTTCCGTGTCCGGTCATGACAACGACCGGCAGCAGCGGCCACGGCCATTCGCCCTCTTCCAGCCATGCCAGCCCGCCTTTACCCGGCATGCGCATATCCAGCAGCAGACAGCCGACTAGCGCCGATTCACCGCTCTGCGCCTGAGTAAAAGCCTCGACGCTCGCAAACGTCTTAACCTGCCAGCCCATCCCCGACAGTAAAAACGACAGGGATTCTCTGATGGACTCGTCGTCATCAATGAGCCAGACCACTTTATCCATGTTTTAACTCCTTTCCTGCTGCCAGCTGCAAGCGGATCTGCGCCCCACCCTGCGGGGCATTGCCCAGGGCGATCGAGCCGTTCATGCGCGTCATCAGCGTTTCCGTTAACGTCATTCCCAGCCCAATTCCGCCGGGGCGTCCGCTAAAGAATGGCATAAATGCGTTCTGCAGGGCATCCGGGCTAAACCCGGGCCCGCCGTCGGTCAGGGTAACCAGAATGCCCTTCTCATTTTTCTGACTGTCGATTCGCACCCAGCCGTCCGCGCTCTCCTGCTGCGCCTGAATCGCATTGCTGAGCAGATTATGCAGGATCTGCTCCAGCCAGAGTCGGTCCGCCATTACAGTCGTAGCACCCACAGCAAACGCATGAATAACTGCGATACGTCGGGATTTACGCTCGTGCTCCAGTAAATTCTCCACCTGCTGCCAGCACTGCACCAGATCGGTTTCGCGCAGGGTCACCTTTTCCTGTACCACATGCTCGCGAAACCGGGTCAGCAAGGCGCTGATACGCTGCGTTTGCAGCAGCGCGGCCGCGAGCGCCTGCGACACGGCCTGCGGATTATCCTGCTGCTGTCGCTGCGCCCCCTGGATCCAGGTTTGCACGGCGGTCAGCGGCTGGTTGATTTCATGGACGATGCCCGCGGTGATCTCTCCCAGCGTGTTAAGCCTGGCGTGCTGATAATAGAGCGCACGCTGCTCGGCCTGCTGGCGCTGTTTGCGCTGCCAGAGCACGGTTCCCGCGCCCGCAATCACTATCCCCCACGTCAGAAACAGCAGCGGATACGCCAGCCAGGAGACCCTGAACCAGTCCGGATCTGCCGCGGCAGTGAGAATAAAGGGCTGAGTATGCTGCGGGAAGGTGCGCTGCCAGTGCCAGAAAGCGCCCGTTGACCGCGGCCGATCGTCATTCGAGAGATTCAGATGCAGCTCAGCAAAGCTATGGCTCGGCGCAAGCAGCGCGCTTAAGTCGATCAGGATGCGGATCTGCCGCCACGGGTTGTATAGCCAGTACTGAACGCCGCGAAAAGGCTCCACGCGGGCGGCGTCCAGCGCGCGACCGGTGGTTTTTTCCAGAGCCTTAATGTGGGGGAATTTTTTGCGTAACGCGGTGAGGTCTTCATCGCCGGTGAGAAGCGGAAGTACCGACTCGTTTTGCGTCAGCACGGCGCCGATCCCCGAATACAGCGCCGTAAACTCGCGGTCGCGCTCCCAGAACTGGCGGCGTATCTGTTCCGCATACAGCAGCACGCCGCTTATCAGGCAGACCACCACCCACGCAGCGATGCTGCGCTTTATCATCTTTTTTATGCTCATCGCGTTAACTGGCCCGTCATTCAGGCTGTCGACATTACCAGTTAACGTTGATGAGAACAAAAAAACGCGGGCGTAATCAGATCTCCGGCGTTTTGCTAAAGCCGGTCAGCATCAGGATCAGGCTTTGCGGGGAAGATGCCGTCTCAAACTGGTAGTGATTTCCCTGACGATCGCCGCCGATGTACCACGAAATCTCGGTTTTCCCTTCTGCCAGGGCCTTGCGCACCGCCTTATCCACGTCCACCATCCGGTATTCGCGGGAGTGGTTAAGGTAAAGCACCGCATCCGAACGATAGTTACAGGCTGGCCGCGACTGCCAACTCACGCTGGCCGGATCCCAGTCGTTGCTTGCCGGATAGAAGAAAATTTGATCCGCGCCGTTGGTTTCCACTTTCCCGCCATAAATCCGCACGCGGTATTTAAACTGCGAAGGATCCTGTCCGGCAGGCAGCGGGGGAATGTGAAACTTCACCAGCGACAGCGTTTCGCTGTTTTTGGTGCGCCCGCCGTTCTGCCAGTTATCCTGCACCAGCAGGACCTGGGGCTCTGGCTGGGTAAGCGCAGGCTCCAGGCTGCTGAGCCAGACGTTGGCCTTCGCTTTTGAATAACCATACGGAACGGTGGTGCCGCAGTCCAGACCGCGGTTCATGCACAGGTCGGTCATAAAGCGCGCGGCGTCTTCCGTCCAGCCGTTCATAAAATCAGCATGCGCCGTATACAGGCTCCCCCACCGCTCTTCACGCTCGTTGCCGTGCATGATGGGGTCGAGAGAAAGCTGCGCTTTGCTGGTATCGAGCGAGCTAATCGTCGGGAGCACGTACGCAATGTTCATGTTCACGGTGGGAATTTTCACCGGGAAGTCGGACGGGCACTGCCCTTTGTTGTCGTAGGTGGCGTTGGCCACACCGTGAGCGGGCTTAAGATTTACCCCGTCCCAGCAGTTCGGAAACTGAATGCCGATATTAAACTGCACGGCATCGTTCGCCTTGCGTAAGCCGCAGACCTCACCCG